>JAINUG010000406.1:0-50000 GCA_029706075.1 Aldrovandia affinis | reverse complement strand
AGGTGAGATCCTGGCCAGACAGTGTTTTTTTTACCAGCCTCCCTGCATGCCCCTTTTCTCTCTCTTTATCGCTAACTGACACCTGCCCGCTTCTGCCTGCTACAACTCCTTCAAAAAACATGACGGCAGCAACGCCACTCAGGTACTTCAGTAAACGCTTAGACTGCTTATATTTTACAGCCAGACCTGTAAAATATAGTCTGAGATTGTATCATTGTGTAAGGCACTAGTACCAACCGTAATCATGCAATTCAAACTGGAAAATGCTTCTTAAGGAGTTCTTCTTCCTCAGTTTGAAATTAAGACATTGCTATTTTGGCAATGTTATCTTTTTCTTTTTTGAATATGTGTATATATTGTATACATATATGATTTTTTATGTTTTTTTTTTTTTTTTTTTGCAGTCTACAATATTTTTTGAAATATATGATACTGAAGTGGTAAAAAGATAGGTCTAATAGTAATTTGGAGACTTTCATGTCCACAGAGAATTCATTCAGAAATCAGCCACCCTTTAGGGGCAGTGGATAGCGTAGCGGTCTAATGCACCCGTATCTTGGCTGGTCTGATACGAGTGTGCGCTGCCTATCAGGGACGCGGTTCAAAACCCGTCCCTGCCAGACCGGCCCTGGCCGTTAGCCCCGATCGGGGGCGGCGTTTGGCTGTCCGCCCCAGGGGGAGGGGGTAGGATGAGCCGGCTCGAGGCAAGCAGAGTTCCCTACCCTCAGAGAATGAACTTGCCTCGTAGAGACGAGTGGCAAACTCGTGTGGGGAGGGTCACTAAATTAGGAGAAAAACGGGAAAAAATCTGAAACAAATAAAAAAGAAATCGCCCCATCTGTAAATGTTCCAAACCAGCCATATCAACTCTGAACTACATTTCCATCTTTAAAAAGTAGTGTCTTAATAATGTACATATACTTATACATTCAATGATAAAATTCCAAATGTAAGAAATATTTTTTGTCAAAGTAGACAAAAGATTTTTTTTGACACTGTGTGAAAAAATGTATTCAACATAACTACAAAATTACATTTATGAAAGCAGCAGTAGCTGATATATTTTGTAATACATGGCGCATATTTTGACACATGGTAAACTTTCTTGCATTTAGAATTTTACATTTTGACATACATTGCCCTGTTGTACCTTTTTATAAGCACTGTGTTTCACGAAGGGGGCTACTGAAGAGGGCCAGCAGGCGAGTGGCTTTGTGAGTAGTGAAGGAGACACTGATGAGCCCCTGCTTCTCTTTTTCAGAGGAAATGGGCTGGCCTCTCCATTGGACAGGAAGTGGAAGGTAAGGCGCTAAGTGAAAAAGCACGTGTTTGTCTTATGACCATGGAGAAACATGACCACCTGGCGCTTCACTGATACTGTGAAACGAAGCAGTGGAATGGCTGAAAGTATTGACTGCATGTAAACAGTGTGGCTGTAAAGTCACTTTTATTACAGAAGTGGGACAGGTGACTCGAGGACCTCTTCTTTGGCCGCTTCATCCAGAGGCGGAAATACAGTGGGCACGGAGGTTAAACTCTGCTCTTCACTGCACTCCTCTAGTTAATATTTAACATGGTCACTACGGCAGTGTTTGTGGCATGTTCCATCTCCTGCATTTCTATAGCAATGAAGACACGTTTACTGCAGAGGTTTGCGTTGAGTTGAAAGCCTGTAGACCCAGCCACAGGGGTTTTGAGGAGGGGGGCGAGGGGGCAGTTCTTCAGCAGTGTGTTCCAAACTTGTGTCCTCCCAGTCTTTTTCAAACAGCATTGACCGATGGCATAGCATTGATCTCCTTGTCAGCACTTTCCTCACATTAATCGCGCTCGGTGAGCCCCACGTCACTGGGGTAATATTGACCCTTTCCCCCAACCCCCGACTCAATGTGCTGTCGGGCGGTTGATTTGCAGTCCTTCAGAGGCACAGATGCAGGAAAAACTACATCAACCAGGTCTCCTCTTTAACGCTGCCATATAATTCAGCAGGGTTTATTTGTCATCTCCAGACATTTTAAGGCTTTCTGTTTTTTGTTCAAAAGCACTCTGTTTCAAACACCCACCTTAGCACACCACACCAGGAGACCTGGGCTGTCGAGGCTAGGGGGTGGTCTTTGGTATATCCACTATTACTGCTGGCAGATAGAGATTCCACTGCCCCTATTCCAACCGCGTCACAGCACAGGCGACTCTGACGCTCATAACGTTCTCTGTAACTCAGTCAGCTGCGTCCTGTTCCTGCAGGCCGATAGTGTTCATCCCTGTCATTGGTTCTACCCAAGCATTTGGCCACCCCCTGCAGTCCCCTCACTAGCAAAAGTGTTCATGATTTATTTTATTTTATTTACTTATTTTGTTATATTTGTATTTTTTTCCCCTTTTGCTCCCAAGTAGCCAATTGTACCCTCTTTCTATGTCTATGGAATTTATTTCACCGTTATAATGCAGCCAAGGTGCTGCATTATAATTACAATGCAATACCATATTCTGTGACAGCTAATCATTTTTCCCAGAAGCAAAAATGTCTTCTTGAAGAAATACTATTACTTAAGGCCGCTCTATGAGGAAATAAAAACAACGGCAAGTGTTTGGGTGAACACTATAAAGCATTTATAAATCTTCCTTTGCTTCAGGCAGCCATTTCCTGGGTTTGTATATAGATTTATTCTTTTCTATTTCCAGCACCAGTTAAATATGTAATAGGCATGCCAGTAGTGTCATATGATGGTTACAAGGTTCAAAACACTGGTGTCGTAGAGCTAGAGGCGCATAGAGCATTACACTCATTTAACTAGCATACCTGTGCCTTGTTGATGTCTGTCTGCTATATGCATTTCTACTGCAGGATATTAACTGAAGCGATTCTCTGAACCTTGTTGTTAGAAGCCCAGTTCATTAAGTACAGCACCACCCCACTGCCCACTGACGTATCTCTTTTTATCTGTGACTTCTGACGATAGCTCAGACTTGCTCACTGAAATTAACCTCGCTGTCTTTTAGTGCACGTTACAGTTGAACAGTGTTCCTAAGTCATTCTTGAGTGAGGCCTCCCAGAGACCGCCACTAATCCCAGAATGCATCCTTATCAATTGCAATGATTTCTGGGAAGCTCTCTTACTCAAATGAGAGCCAAGGCTAATTATTACATGAGTTAACATTATGCATTCAGCCACGACAAAGCAACAATCTGGTCACACCCAGATAAGGCCAGATAATGAGCATGGTCTCTTTTAAGAAATGCAATGTTCCTGCAGTCAGGAACAAGCCCTGCTGGCCCTCTCATCTTTATTTTTGCCTGGCTGATTGATGTCCTGTCGCAGAGCAGCCTCTTGTTATGCGTCATTGGGAGTGGGCGGTTGGTGATGGGGTCACAGCCGATTGATCAGGACTGCGCGGGGGAGCTGGCCGCCCACGGCGCTGCGATGCCAGCATCTGTCTGGTGGAATCTTGTGCGTGTGACAGTTTCCTGTCTGGTCCACTCGGTGCCCCTGGCTCCAAATGGCCCTAAATCTTGAGCCTGACACCTGAATGCAGACCTGAGCGCCCCCTGGTGCCCTGACCCTGTAAGGACCCCTGTTGTCGACGTTAGATGTATTGATGCAGAACCCGTCATTCAGTGTAGGGAATATAAAAGGGATGCAAATTTTAAGGAATTTCCTTCCATCGATTGCCGCCAGCCCTTAATGGACAATAATCGATTCATCTTTAACTAAATATAGCTTATGACGTAAAAGATACGAAATGCATTTTTTCCTGAATAAAAGCTTTATTGAAAATGTGAAAAACATAAATGTTATGAAAGCCGTTTTGGTAGGATAATATGGTTCGGGCAATTTCCCTCTGTCTCTTCCCACGCGAATCAATTAACTAAAATTAACCTGCTACAAGACAACCGATTCAAAAGATGACATTTAGGAACGTAACACTGGAGAATGAAATAATGTAATTTTTGCACACACCATCTTGCATTTGAACAACATTAGCAAAACGAAAAAGCCATATAGTTGAGGTATAACAACTTAAAAATATATACTCGCATAACCGACAAATCTACACATCTACTGATTTTTATTTAAGAATATTTTAAACAGCCTCTGAGTAATGGCCGGCCTCCGCCCGTCATTCGTCGCACGTTCTCCTAGCTAATGCCGAGGTGATGCTTGATTGAACTTGGTATCCACCCGCCCCTGCCAAGACGGTCAGATGCTGGCTTTTCAGGTGATACATTAATGGACTCGTTGTGGTGTTATATTTTAAAACGACATCACAATGTTGGCAATGCACATTTTCTTCTTTTCTCTTTAAATGTTCCCACACAGGAATATGTTAGGCACGCTTCCATGGTTGACTTGACTGTGTCGTCTTCTGTGTATTGCAAACATCAAGCAATCAATAATTGCATTGCGTCCCCTAGTGTAGAATTTAAATAGTGAGTTTATTTCAGTTTCAACTCGCTTCAATATAACTACGACACCACAAAATGTTACATTTCATTGTTTAATTTGATATGCATGACTGATCAAATTATTAATGGCAAATAATTGATAATTGATTCATCGTTAGCGTCCCTACAATGTACGGCTCTCCTTTGAGCATTGCTTAAGACCACCTCGATCAGAGGGAGCCTCTTTTTGCACATTATGTTACGAACCCATAAAAACACACACACTCCAATAGCCGGGTGGTGAACCAAAACGGGACACAGCAAACAAACATTCCTTTGAGTCACCAAGTTCTATAAAAAAGATACAGGATTTATTTATGACACGACAGATAGTGGACATACACACATGACAACGAAGGGCTATAATAAAAAAATCAATAAAACAGTCTGACTAAGCCCAAGCACCAGAGAGAATAGGTTCTCAACTCACTCCCGTGCAAATCAAAATGGACGTTCTTTTCCGCAGACTGCTTCCCTTACCCTACGCTTCCCTAGCTATCAAAAGGTACATAAGAATATGCAGAGGGAAAAACAGATAAGCAAGTAAGGTCAAAATCTTTGCAAAAGTGTTTTCCCAAAAAGGCACAGCTGAATGGCATGAAGTCAAAGAAAGGAAAAAGCCTCCTCTCCAAAAAAATGTTGCACCACCCCTTATAAACTCCAGACAGGGCTGTGGCCAGACTAGGACGAGGAGAGTGCAGCTGGGAACAGTCCAAAAACACCGTCCGAGTGACTGGGGTCAAATTTTGGCCAACCGTAACAATTACCCTCAAATTAATCTTTGTTACGAACAGGAAACACTTTCATTTCAACCTGCCCAATGGTAATTGGTCCAAATGAAATCATCTGCTCATAATTAGTTATCGAAAGTGTGATTTACCTTGTCCCTTAGGCCCGATCAAGCTCATCCTCGTTAGCGGATTTCTCTTTTGTGAGCCCGCCTGACGCAGACCTTTTGTTCCGTACTCCGCCGTTCTGCAGAACGTGCTCCCTGCTCAAAGGCGCTGTGTTCAGAACAGTCAATACCACCTCGTCCTTCTTCTTAAAGTCTATAGAATCGAAGGACGTCTTGGCAAGAGAGTTTTGAGATCATTTTCCCAGTACGGGTACATTTCTGCCTTTTGCTGATTTGTCTTTGAGCTGTCGGTCTTTTTCAAATTGTTATGCTGTTATTTTTATTGCATGGGTAGCCCCTAAGGGCAACCGGTCTTCAAGTTGAGCTGCTAATTGGCTAATCTGCATAGAAACTGAGAGAATCCATACTGTGTCTGGAGAGACAAAAGACCTTTATCTTGTCAGTCTGCAAGGCAGCCCGTCATGAAGTCTGCAATTACCACCCCACATAAAAACAATCACAAACTCCCACATCCCACCTCCCATTAACCAAGATGTGGTTTCAAAACCCTGCGCTCAATCACATAAGAACATAAGAATACATAATGATGAGAATGGGCCGTTCAGCCCATCTAGGCTCGTCTAAAGAATATCGATTACTGCATCTAGCCTGGAATGGCCCAAGTGTTTCTACCTCAACTACCTGACCTGGCAAGCTGTCCCAGGCATTGACAACTCTCTTTGTAAAAAAATAAACGCCCTATTATCCATGCGGAATTTGCCTTTAACTAATTTCCACCTGTGGCCTCTTGTTCTACTAACCAAACTTATCAAAGAGAAGAATACCACACCAAAGAGAATAACATCATGTAACAAGCTGTGAATGTCTGCTTTAAGGTAGATTCTGCTGGACATGCAATCATGTCCCTGCACTCAGGAACGGTGTGTCCACAAATCCCGGATTCTGGGTTATGTTTCTCTGGATGCAGAGTAAAGGTTAATTAATTATTGGTGATTAAACAGTGCTGATATTAGGGGGAAATCAGGGCTGGTGTTTATATGTACATTTTGTAGTCAGCAGTATGAAATGACGATTCGGGTTCAGACTGGAGGGTTATTGGGGCCAACTCCACGTAAGTGCTCTTAAAGCACCATAGCACCGCCTCCCGCGTGGTCTAGTGGTTTCAACATCCGACGCTGGCCACGGCGACTGGGGTTCGATTCCCTGTTGCGCCACAGTCGACTCTGGCCGGGAGTGCCACCGGGGCGGAAATTGGCTGTCCGCCTCATGGAGGGGGGAGGGAAGCCGACACTGTTCGCTGCGCACAGGAGTGGTTCTGGGGTGCCGTAATTACAGTCGACAGCATGACGAGTGCTGTCTCGGAGGAGGCAGCGATTCGCCATTGTCACTGCCGGTCACAGGGCAACGGCAGCGAACTACAAGGGAGGGGATTGAACTCAGCACAGTGGGAGTAATTGGCTACCAAATTGGGAGAAAAACAGGTAAAATCTGAAAAAAAAATAATAAAAAAAAAAAAAGCACCATAGTACCAACATTAACAGTAACAGCATTCCACCTGTTGGCATCCAACTACACCTATGTAAAATGTAGCCTGTGTAACTTCAGTTCCACTAGGGAGACCACCAAACAAAATTAAATCCAAACATCAGAGTCAGGCGATGGTGAACTCTGTAGCCCTCACAGTTTGCACTCGCGCTTGACCGCGTTCCCGCCCTCTCCCCGTAGTTGCCAGCTACAACTTTGACAAGTCCAAGCAGTGCGTGGGAACCCTGACCGTCGAGATCGACTTCCTGCAGAAGAAGAATATGGACAGCAGCCCCTACGACTCTGACAAAATGGCCAAAGAGTTTATCCAGCACTTCAACAACCAGAGCTTCAGTGTGGGCCAGCAGGTGTGTCACCAAACAGGGCGTGGCACGGAGGGGGGGGTTGTGAGAGGGCCTGGTGGGAAGGACTGTCCTACAGACCTACAGGCCAGACTTGCCAGTGTTAACTCTGCAACTCCGCTCCCTTCCGCAGTTGGTGTTCAGCGTCTGCGACAAGCTCTTTGGTCTGCTCATAAAGGACATCGAGGCCATGGATCCGAGCATCCTCAAGGGGGAGCAGCCATCTGGCAAGAAACACAAGGTACAGGGAAGTGGGGCTACAGTGGGGCTCCTCAAATCTGGCCCACCAATCCAAACACAAGGTACAGGGAAGTGGGGCTACAGTGGGGCTCCTCAAATCTGGCCCACCAATCCAAATCCGGTCCTGGTTTTCTTTTCTCTCAGGGGGGGCGACTGAACTAATAGCGCAGTTGCTTGGCCAGAGTGTCCTCACACCTGACTCCCAGGCAAAGGTAGTGTGGAGAAACAGCAGCGCTCGGCCCACGAGGACCGTGATTTGAGTAACCCTGTCCTACAGTGTACACTTAGGATCCAGAAGCTCTGTTTGCACCAGCGGCCTCTGTGGAGTCTGATTCAGACATTCGCAAGATCAAAGTGCCTGCTTAGCAAATGCCTTCATGCTGAATCATATCATATATCAAGTTTATATAGGTGATGTATGAAGGTTAAGCACCTCATTGCAGGGGTTTGACAGTAGTGTCCCACCTTTGATTGGAACCGGCAGCAGGTTCAGTTCCCTAGCCACTGTGCTACACCGCCTCCAAGAGTGTCTATGTAGAGCAGGGGAGTCCAATCTTATGTGAAAAGGGCAGGTGAGGGTGCTGGTTTTCATTCTAGCCCTGTCACTAAAGCACCTCCGGTCTTGATTGAAGACCATGATTAGTTGATTAGTTGAATTGGCTGTTTTAGTGCTGGGCTAGAATAAAAGCCTGCGCCCACACCAACCCTTGCAGGGTAAGATTAGACACCCCCCTGCTGTAGGGTATGTAGAATGTCACTGATGAAATCCTCCGATTTCTACACTTTTTCTCCTGGTCTGTTTTGTTGATGCTCTGCCCTCTCACTCCCTGTAGATTGACATCGGTCTGTTGCTGGGCAACGCCCAGGTGATATTTGAGAAGGCTGAGAGCTCTTCTCTCACTCTGGTTGGTAAGTGTTAATCAGAACAAGCTGCCCAGTCTTCAAATAATTGCCAGTTCATTTGAATTGTTTGAAGTGCCACTATATTTCAAGCATAGCACTTAACATGGAGACGAGTCTTTCATCTCAGTAGTACACGCGAAGTGACAATGGTGTAATTGTGAATAACTCTGCCGTTCAATCAATGCATATACAGAAACACACAGCTTTGTTGATACTGAATATTTATAGCACTAACAAAAGTCTGATATTTCTTAATATGGAATTCATTTGTGATTTAGTACAATTTAGTACTAGATGGTCATATTTTTTGTTCATATTTGTTCTCATTTCTAAATGAGAGATTTAATTTTTTTTTTTACCAATACTGTCTTCAGTATCTCTCAGTATCAGCTCCCGGCATGTGACGATCTCGTGCTGTCTCCTTTCCTCGCTCAGTCCGTGTGTGTCCACTCCCTTATTCTCTTCTCCACCTCTGCCTTCTCTCTGCCCTCCGCTTCCTTTCCCTGCAGGGAAGGCCAAGACCAGGGAGGCACGCCAGTCCATCATCAACCCCGACTGGAACTTCGAGCGCATGGGCATCGGTGGCCTGGACAAGGAGTTCTCCGACATCTTCCGCAGGGCCTTCGCCTCTCGGGTCTTCCCTCCAGACATCGTTGAGCAAATGGGTGAGCTTCTTCCTCTGTGCCCCTGTGCCCCCTCCCTCTAACCCCCCTCTCTAGCTCTCTCTTCCCCTCTCCCTCATTCATGTTGTTATTATTCCTGTTAACGCTCCATGACGCTCCGTTAACGCTCCATACCATGAAGGTGAGGGCATAATTGTGTATTTTTGTGTAATGGTTGGGAGTAGAGATCTCTAGGTGCGAACATAGGCGGCTAGCACTGCATCAGTGTTTCCCCGCCACCTACGCCACTGTTCGGTTTCAGCAGCAGCAGCAGCAGCAGCAGCAGCATGTCTGTGACTCAAAGGTCAGCGCAGGAAAGGAGCACTTGTCCCAGGGGCTCAGATCGCCGTCTCCGCTCTTTACCGCTGCCTCTCTATCCCCTCCCTCTGTCCCCTCCCTCTGTCCCACCTGCCACCCACCCACCCCACGCTTCTCAAATTCGAGCGCAATTTTCAAATGTACCTTTTGGCTCGCTGCTAAGGGACAGACAAAGACGAGACCAGAATTGCATTTGTAAAATAGTTTTCTTCTGAAATTTTGGCATATGTCATCTTCTTTGGTCCTTTGTTTCAAGTATTTAATTGTATTCCAGGAGAGGCCAACTAAAGATGTTCCCTGTGTCTCTGTGAACAGGCTGTAAGCACGTGAAGGGCATCCTGCTCTACGGCCCCCCGGGCTGTGGGAAGACCCTCATGGCACGGCAGATTGGCAAAATGCTCAACGCCCGCGAGCCCAAGATCGTCAACGGACCCGAGATCCTCAACAAGTACGTGGGCGAGTCGGAGGCCAACGTCCGCAAGCTCTTCGCCGATGCCGAGGACGAGCAGAAGAGGGTGAGACGCACCGCCACGCAGTCGCCATGGTCCCACGCATGCACACACGTGTTCAAACACACACACACACACACACACACACACACACACACACACACACACACACACACACATATGCACATATGCACACACACACACACACACATACACACATACACACACATATGCTCACACACACACACACACACACACATACATATGCTCACACACACACACACAGGCATTTATTGATAATGAGGGGATGAAAAAAGCCATGATATTTGATTGATATTGAGGTATTAATTCCTGGTGAAAGGTTGCAGACCTGTATTACAGTGTTGGTGTCCGTCTGACGTGCGACGGCCATCAGGTTGGCATTATGTCTCCATGTTGGTTTAAGGAGTGACGTCTGTGATAGATGCATGTGGTCACAAATGGCACATCAGACTTTTCTGGCTTCTGGGAAGATTTTTTGTAGGGTAGTTCCAAGTCCCTGTAACTGATGCGTTTTTGTCATGTAACAGCTTGGAGCTCACGCTCACTCCATTTATTAACAGTTAAAAACATGTTCAAAGAAAACAAATTAGGTTGTTTTATGAACCAATATTGACACTTGCATGGCAAGGCAATTTCACTTTCAATTTCAATTGAACTTTTTCCACACAAGGCTCTGATATGGTGTAGACCGAGAGCTAGACATTCAGGTGACTCCCCTGGAGCCTGTTGTATCAGGGTTAAACTATGCCGCGTTTAGTTTTTCACACTCTGCCTGGATAAGAGCAGGTCCCACATTTCTCCCATGGTCAGCAGCCTGTGCCATTTTTCATCAGTAGGTTTGTCATAGAACCATTCAGACTCACCTCAAAGACAACAGCCGAAGAGACTAGACTAGAGATGTGAGGCCCACAACCACAACGTTCATGCTATGACTGCAGTAACACCACAACAACAAGCCAAAGAAACCTATTTTGGTTGCAATCTCACGCCGGGCTCGTAGAGGTGATTGCGTTTCGGCATGTCGGTTCCCTAACCCTGACCCCCCCCCCTCACTCCCTTCACTTCAGCTGGGCGCTAACAGTGGCCTGCACATAATCATCTTTGATGAGATCGACGCCATCTGCAAGCAGCGAGGCAGCATGGCAGGCAGCACGGGAGTCCACGACACGGTGGTCAACCAGCTCCTGTCCAAGATCGACGGCGTGGAGCAGCTCAACAACATCCTGGTCATAGGTACAGGGAGCTGTTTGTGGGGGGGAGGGGGTAAAATGGTGGCTTCGCATTTTTGATCATTTTGCAGCGTAACGTTTGACGGCTTGAAATGGTTACGTTGAAAGCTACCGTACACGAGAGGGGTTGTATCGACAGCGCTAGTGTGCTGAGTGCGGACTTGATGGAGGCAGCAGTAGAGAGGGGTCTCTCCTCTGTGGTCTGTGTGAGATGGCCCATACATAAAGGAGCGGCAGTGTTAGCATAATGGTTAGGGAACTGGGCTTGTAACGCAAAGGTTGCAGGTTCGATCCCAGGTGGGGCACTGCCGTTGTACCCTTGAGCAAGGTACTTAAGCTGGATTGCTTCAGTAAAATATCCAGCTGTATAAATGGATTGTAGGTAAAGAAATGTGAAACTGTGTAAGTCGCTCTGGATAAGAGCATCTGCTAAATGCCTAAAATGTAATGTAATACTGGAGCTCTTTTTTATTTTTTATTTTTCTTTGTCCGTCAGGAATGACCAACAGGCCCGACCTCATCGACGACGCTTTACTGAGACCTGGGAGACTGGAGGTGAAGATGGAGATCGGTAAGATTTCAGGGCCCAGAGCACCGACCGCGCTTCTTATGTAGCCTTTCAAGCTCATGTCCCGTTTATGTAGCTTTGCTGTCACAGATGTGGATGTGTGTGTAGATGTGTGTGTGGATGTGGTTCTCTGTGGCTCAGTAGGTAGAGCATGGCGCTGACAATGCTTAGGCTGTGGGTTTGGTGTTTAAAATGTATGCATTCACTACTGTAAGTCACTTTGGATAAAAGCGTTTGCTAAATGGCATATATATATAGATACAGTGTATATATAGATGTCATGCTTGCAGCTTCAATGCATATCAGTGCTTAAGGTATGGTATGCAGCTGCCTACAACGATGTCTATTGCTGTATTACTGCACTGATCTCTTGCGCGAGCTATGATTGTTCCTACCATGTATTAATGCACATATTGTAAGTCGCTCTGGATAAGAGCGTCTGCTAAATGCTTAAAATGTAAATGTAAATGTAAAATATAAGCCATGTCCTCTGTCACTTCCTGTTCCTGTGTGTCACGTACGTGCATTTCCCTTTTAGTACTTTTTGCAGAGCCCCCACCCTCATCTCCCCGTTTCCCCCTCTCCTTTTCCAGGCCTGCCAGACGAGAAAGGGCGGGTGCAGATCTTGAACATCCACACAGCCAAGATGAGAGAGTTCAACCTGCTGGGCAGTGACGTGGACGTGAAGGAGCTCGCCGCGGAGACCAAGAACTTCAGTGGAGCCGAGCTGGAGGGGCTGGTCAGGGCTGCCCAGTCCACCGCCATGAACCGCCACATCAAGGTCAGCCTCCGTTCAGTCACAGCGGTGCTGGCGATCGTTCACGCGACGATTCGGTTAAATTGTCGGAGCTTCAGTGGCATGGCGGTATCCAGAGGAACTCAGAGCACCTTCCTGTGCTGACATGGAATCCATTGAATGAATGCTGCCATACAATCTCCCAGACCTGCACTCAGTAGAACTATATTATACAGCGGTCGTGTGACTGCTTTTTACTTCACATGCAATCGAAACCAACCGTTTATTTCTTCCTCCTCTACTGGCGGCTACCCTCCTCCTGTATCTCCCTCCCTCAATTAAGTTAAAGGAAATTCAATCTTTATTATCTATTTCTAGTGAGAGAAATGTGGTGTTCTAAATGCAGATGTAACCGTATGCCGTAGTTGGCTTGTACACGTATGCCGTAGCTCAAGAGCTCCCGCTGTTTCTGCAGGCCAGCACCAAGGTGGAGGTGGACATGGAGAAGGCGGAGAAGCTGCAGGTCCATCGAGACGACTTCCTCACCTCCCTGGACAACGACATCAAACCTGTGAGCCCCCTCCACACACACACACACACACACGCACATACACATTCTTTCACCTCTAGTGTAATCGTCACACGGCCTGTGGTGCGTTGGCAGTCTACAAACAAGGGAATGTTTTGTGAAGTTGGAAGGTTTTGCATATCCATTTTTATTTGCTACTGTGGTTTGAAAATGTTGCAGATTTCAGAGGTCAGCAACTTGGGAAGTATGCTGTTTGTTGACTTTGTCCAGAGGACTGTGTTTTTAGGACAGTCAATTTCCCATTTTTCTATATATTATCCCAAGAGAATACAGGTTTCCTGGTGTTAATATTAGTAAATATTCACATTTTTGGCCAGTTTTGTCTAATCATACTGTATCTTGTATCTGGTAGGATTGAATATTCAGTTAATATTGGTTTCTTTGGTCAAACACTTGCTAAGTAACAACAAATTAAGGAAATCAAGGAATTAAGGAAATTACTCTTTCTTGTCAATATCCTAAGAATCCTGCATAAAATAGCAGGTAATCAAAAATAAAATCAATCTTCCTGCCTGAATGCGTGAGTTTCTGCAGATGTCTTTATGCTGTGAGTGTATTTATACACACAAAAAAACTGTTTCCATAAGGTGTCATGGGAACCAAGAATATGTGGTTAAGGTTGTCTTGTTATGGCTTGTTATGTCTAGTAAGGCTGGCCGTCTTCGTAAGACTAGTAAGGCTGTCTATGTCTGCTTAAGACCGGTTGTGCCTGGTTAAGGATGGTTGCCTTTCCTCCCCCCCAACCCAGGCCTTTGGCACAAACCAGGAGGACTATGCCAGCTTCATCATGAACGGCATCATTAAGTGGGGTGACCCTGTGACCAGAGTCCTGGACGACGGGGAGCTCTTGGTCCAGCAGACAAAGAACAGTGACCGTACCCCTCTTGTAGCTGTGTTACTGGAGGGTGAGCCTCTATTCTGACATGCATACATATACAAACTAATGTACAAAATTGCTCATTTGTTCCTTAAATATTCAAGAAAAGTCTTTTTTGTTTGTGTATTTTTTTTGTGAACAAGATGGAATATGCATCATGTCTTTACCATTCCTTGAATTCAGGTAGAATCAGTTCACAAGCCATTTTGAACCCTTGAACTGGAATGCTTATTTCAGCCTATCTTCAAAAGCCCTTTCTCTTGGTATCCTCTTTATGGAATATGGCAGGCAGTGAGTGTGTTCCGGACTGGAGATGTGGTCGAAAACACACTTGACCAAATGGAGTTTCCTTTCCAAATGGAGTTTCCTCTCCCCTCTATATGTTCCAGGGCCCCCTCATAGTGGCAAGACGGCCTTGGCAGCCCAAATTGCAGAAGAATCCCAGTTCCCCTTCATCAAGATCTGTTCTCCAGACAAGATGATCGGCCACTCCGAGATCGCCAAATGCCAAGCTATCAAGAAGGTGAGGGGGGCCTCTTGTTCCATACTTGAGCAATAATGCATACCTAAAAACAGAGCTTATTGAAATATTATGTATAAATTAATTAATTAATTAATTAATTAATGATGTCTTTATATTGGAAAGTACATAAGCATTGACATTTGGCCTTATGCTTATCTCCTCAGTTTTAGTAACATCTTAAGAATAAAAAAAAAAAATAATTGGCACCTTGATTTTAGATCTTCGACGATGCATACAAGTCACAGCTGAGCTGCGTGGTGGTGGATGATATCGAGCGCCTTCTGGGTAAGACCTTTTTGCTCAACACTTGGCCCTTTCGCGTCTACCGATAAGGTGGATTGTCCGTATTTATGGCAAATTAAAAGCAAATTGACGCATTGAGGAAAAGTCATGTGAAAATGGGTGGTTCGTGTTTTCCCCACAAACACGGGGGAGAACAGCCTTTTATGTGTCCACCTCGTGATTGCTTGCAAATTCTTTTTTTCATATTTTTGTTTCTGATTTCCCCCGTTTTCTCCCAATTTGGTAGCCAGTTATACCCTCTGTTCCTTTTCGATTTACCCTCCCCCACGAACTCGCCGCCTGCCTCCACGGGACAAGCTAATACCTTGAGGCGACGTTCACCTCCACCGAGATGGAACTCGCCCAACCCTGTTTCTGAGGTTGCCTTACCACTCCTCGACGAGCTCGTGCCGGCTCCCTCCCCCTTCCCCCTGGGTCGGACAGCCAAACGCCGCCAGGTTCAAAACCTGCAGCAAACCTACCCCCCATTACATCATGCAGTTACACATGGGGGACAGAGTTCATTCTTCAGGCAGCAAAGCGGTTGTCTTTTGTCGGTTGGTAGCTTAAACGTTGTTCATCTCACAGGCGTTCCCTGCAGATTTTGAGCTGCCCCCTGCCCCTGCAGTTTGCAAACACCTACAACATGTTTTGGTGAACATAATTCCACTGATCTTTATTTTCTAAAAAAAAAATTTTTTCTCCCAATTTTGTAGCCAATTGTACCCTATTTCGATCTCTTCCTTCATACTACGAGCCCGGTGCTGCAACCCTGGGATCGGCAGTGACAAAGGCGCCAAACCGCGTCCTCCAACCTGTCGACCGTAGCACTCCGATACACAGAGCCACTTTGCATGCGGCGAGATCCTGCCAGCTTCCTCCCCCACCCAAACAGGGCTCCCAGCCAGAGCCGGGCATCGAACCCTAGCCGCCGTGCGCAACTTGCACTCCGGGCGACTGCCTTTACAGTTACGCCACCCAGGGGCCCCCACTGATCTTTATACCACTTCTGCTGTGTTTCTGTCTCAGACTACGTTCCGATCGGACCTCGTTTCTCCAACCTGGTCCTGCAAGCACTCCTGGTCCTGCTGAAGAAGCCTCCTCCTAAAGTGAGTACTCCAGGCTCAAGTGATCCACGTCTGATCCAAATGGTCCCTTCTTCCACTTCCACTCCTCTTCGCAGCTGTAATAGGGACCAGTATCATTGCTTTGCAATGGGGGAACATGTAGAGTATGTGATGGTGAGGCCCAGCCTAGTGAGGGGTGCAGGAGTTGGGGCTTAGTTACCAAGGTTTATCATCCAGTAGTGAGTGGCCTTACGGCAGCTTCCTGTGGTGTAGCGTGAATCGAAGGGAGAAATGAGTGGGCGCTGAAGGTCGACGGTGGCCGATGGGTTCGCTGGGCACTGGGAGGCGTCTACGCCGACGCGGGCACTAACACTTCTGTCCTCAGGGCCGCAAGCTGCTCATCATCGGCACCACCAGCCGCAAGGACGTCCTGCAGGAGATGGAGATGCTGGACGCCTTCAGCACCACCATCCACGTCCCCAACATCTCCACCGGGGCGCATCTGGGGGAGGCTCTGGAGGTGAGGGAGCGGGATCCATCCTGGAAATCCTGTTTGGACCGTTGTAGCATTTGTGGGCCGCCTGATCCATGTCGTTGGCACCGACCCGTGTCTTCTGTATACTTTGTTAGCTGCTGGGCAGCTTTCAAGATAATGAGCGAGCCATCATCGCCAAGGAGGTGAAGAGCAAAAGGGTGTGGATCGGCATCAAGAAGCTGCTGATGCTCATCGAGATGTCCCTGCAGGTGAGAGTCAGAACTGTCTGTCTGACTGTCATAGAAATGTACAGGTGGTTTCAATGCACTTTGATGCCCTTGCTACCATATGACATGCGCAATTGTTTCCTTACCAACGTCCCTGGTGCATGTGCATCACAGCAATATCATAATTCAGATAGAGTGGGTATAAAAAGTATTTACTTTTTTCACATTTTAATTTCTTACTTCATGAAATTAAAATTGATTTAATTGGGATTTCTTGCCCCACAAAATACTCTACAATGTCAAATGAAAAAAACATATCTAAAGCTTTTTCTTAATTAATGACAAATATAAGACCGACAATAATTGATTACGTATGTATTCACCCCCTTGACTTAATACTTTAGCACCTTTAGCTGCAATTACAGCTGTGAGTCTGTTTGGGTAAGTCTACCAGCTCTGCGCATCTGGACACTGCAATTTCTTCCAAATTCTTCTTTACAAAATTGCCCAAGCACCATCAGGTTGGATAGGGACCGTTGGGGAACAGCAATCGTTTTGACCAGTCTTCCAGTCCCTTAAGCAGAGAAGCATCCCCATAGCAGTAGGCATCCAGCCATGGTAGGGATAGTGTTCTTGGGATGATGCGCAATGTTAGGCTTGCACTAAACATAGCGCCTAACATTGAGGCCAAAAAGACTCCCACCTGCCTTTTGGCAAACTCCAGCCGAGATTTCCCTGTCCCCTTAACAGCAGGCGTTAAACTCCACGAAGAATATACAAATTGCTAAATAATAATAGCATGTTAATACGTCAAGCATAAACAGAAAAAGATCAAAGAAATCCAGCACTATAGGAAAAGAAGATAAAGCAAGTGTGTCAACACTACACACAATGAAAAGCCACAGAGGGTAAAGACACATCAATACATACAAAATATTTCAAATGTGAAGTCAATTACTTAATTCCTTGTGGTGCTCTTATGCACAGGCAAGAATAGTGTGACGGACATGGGCAGTTAAACAATGCACATACGCACAATACATAATTAGAGTAAATACATAATCCAAAGCTTTCAACATAAATACGGTTTTAAAATGTCAGTATTTTGACGTGGACTTGAGTTTCTAGCTTTTCTAGCCGTCTTTGAAAATCATTTGCATGTTTGACACGTAGAAGCCACCATGTAGATACAGAGGAAAATAGTGGATAAATAGCTTTTGCACACACATTGCTTCACCACCCACGGTCTCAGTGAAAATAAATAAGTTGTGGCAAGACTCCGTTCCTTGTGGGTGACCGTGGAGGTCCTGTGAAACCCCGTAGTCACTATTACCTTGCGTTTAGATTCCATAACCGCTGTTGGTCTTGGTGTTGTATGCTTCGCTCTGTAAACCCTGGCTGTTAGTTTAGGCCAGGTCGATTGCTTTGGTTATTAAGGCTTGTCAAGTTCAAGACGAGTAATGAAGACGGTGGCCAACTCGGGGACTCACTGTGTGTGTGTCTGTGTGTGCGTGTGCGCATGTGTGTTTCTCTTCCAGATGCACCCAGAATACAGAGTCAGCAAGTTCCTGGCGCTGCTCAGAGAAGAGGGAGCGTGAGTCACTCCACACGTCCCAGCATCTGCTGCCGCCGCACACCACACCCTCTCGCCGCCCCCCGATTGGCATGCGCCCCATTCTCAGTTCCACCTGTAGCACTCCCCTCCCACACACACGCACATGCAGCCAGGTGTGGGAGTCATGGCACACACTCCATCCCAGCATCGTCACATTCAGTCAGCACAAAATGGCACAAAGAACTTCGGCTTGCACTTTCTTTTTGCCAATTGTACAGTCCAATAAGTCTGTCCAATAAGTCTTAAGTGCTGTATGTATAAATATATATATTTTTCTAGTAATGTCAGTACAGTATTCACTGCATACATGAATACTGTGTCTGTACTGGATTTCCTGATTTCTCACCTATTGATTGAGGTTTTTAACAGTCAACAGTCACAACCACGGAATACACTTCAACCTACCTTAGTGTAAGATTAGTAGACCAGCAACATTTAACTGCATTAATGGTAAATGTTTACATCACACTGCTGATATGGTAAATATCAGTCAGTACAATAGTAATAATAAACTTCATAATAATAATAATTTATTATTATTATGTAGCTATTATGATTGTACTGATTGATATTTAGCCTACAAACCTGACTGTACTCTACTTAGCAGATGCCCTTTCCATAGTGAAATACGAAGCTCGTATTTTTTCTATTTTTGTACATATTATCCACTTACACAGCTGGATATTTACTGAAGCAGTTCAGGTGCAGTCCCGCACTCACAGGTACAATAGCAGTGCCCCACCTCAGATTTGTGAGACAGTCTGCTGCCCTACAGTGTGTCAAATGTGCAATAGCTCCACATACCTACTGATACTAACATTTTTACATTGACATCTTAGCCATTTAGCAGACGCTCTTATCCAGAGCGACTTGCACAGTTTACATTTCTTTACATACAATCCATTTATACAGCTGGATATTTTACTGAAGCCATTCAGGTACCTTGCTCAAGGGTACAACGGCAGTGCTCCACATGGGAATCGAACCAGCAACCTCTGAGTTACAAGCCCAGCTCCCTAACCATTACACTGCACTGCCAGCCATACTAAGATACAGTGCACAGAGCTTGAGGAGAAGGGGACTGATGTTGCCCCATACACGCCCCTCCTGCCCCTGCTCCACAGCACAGGCCCTTCCTCCCTCGCCCGTTGCACTTCCTTCGCACTTGCTTTGCTCATGATTATGTTTTGTAACCACCAGGTTGAGGTTGGACGACATCAATAACATCCGAATTTAACCCCCTTTCCCCTGGCGCATTGCCCAGCAGACGCATTAACTCATGGTAAGGGCTCCAACGCCGCCATTTCCAGCTGTGTCTCCATCGGGGAGTCAGACTTATGCCCAACATTGGCCTTGGCTGACCTCCCCCCAGTGACTTTAGTGGTGTCAGTGAGCCTTCATCATTTTATGAGCATAAAATATACCTCATTACTTATATCGTTTGTTTTATACGATCTCTTTTGTTCATCTTTATCAAGGGTGTGAATGAAAACGGAGCCTACTGTATGTGATTCACCAATGTGTTTATGGATATGAACATGTGACTGGTGCACTGTTCTGTCTGCACCACTCCAGCTCGGTCTTATGAAAACTTGTGTTTCCTGCTCTTTCTGTCTGTTTTCTCCATCTCCCACTCAGGGAATACCTCATAATGATTACATTCCATCACCTGATCCATTATAACTGGCACTAATGTCGCTTTCACATCTGTAGTTCGATAGATTTGGTCCGATTCAAGAGCAAGTTGCTGCTTTGTTGCATTTTTCATTAGGTCCGGGTAGTGTTCACACGGTCCTGTGTTAAGCGAACCAAAATTTGTAAACAAATGACCAGCGGTCGTACAGGTCATTCATCTATTGGACAGAACATTTATGTGGGAAAATCACTTTCTGGTCGCGGACAACATGGAGCAACAGCAGCGTATTGCGCTTGGGATCATCGCTTTCATAATTATGATTCGGTGTTCCAACCAAATAAGAACAGCGGAAACGTGTGAGCACATCTCGAGACGTGAACAATGTAGGCTTATTGCTTCACACAATTCAGAGGAGACGTACAAGAGGGTACCAAAGTGTCAACATCCGCTTTCAACCCACAATGCACTGTATTTTAGTTTGCTTCCTATATTAGGTCCTATATTAAGTCCGATTACGTTCACACATGTAACAAACCAAACCGTGGTTCACTTGGAACCGGACCGAGTCCCGACTTTTCGGGAGGACCATGGTTGGATTGTTTGGTCCGCACCAGACTTTGAATGCGTGTTTTCACCTCTCCAAACGAACCGGACTAATGGAGTAAACGCACCATGGTTCGATTAAAACAGACCAAACAGGGTAGGTGTGAAAGGGACATTAGAGCAGAAAATACAGATCCTTTCATAAATCACACATAGTCCCATACACTTTCATATCTTTTGTTTGTGCCTTACAAACATTTCTGCCTTACATTTTACTGTATGCAAACCTTGCCTTGATCCCAGGCAATGATTGGGCAATTAAGTCACATGAGCCTAGTTGCCAATGACAGTAGCCAATATGGCCCTGTATCTACACTGACCTATCACACCGGTGCAGTGATAGGTCAGTCAGTGCAGAAGATTGTATTGTATACTGTACTGCGACCTTGGGTTTCTTGAAAGGCGCATAACAAATAAAATGTATTATTATTATTATTATTATTATATTGTTGTCATATGGAACCATGTGGTATGTAACCTAAGATAAGACATTATCGTGACCAAGCCCACTGAATGATCTCCAAAGACAGACAGAGACTTTGTCAGGACTCAGATCCCCAGGAGCCAGTATGGTGGTGCTCTGAATCTCTTATTGGGGAAAGATGAATGGGGAGGGGCTTTTGGATAGAGCCTCAGCTTCACTGTGAGAAGCAGAGAGGCACCGGATTGGCTTGGAGACCGAAGGTGAGGCAGGATGAGAATAGACAAACATGCCATGGCCCCCAGTACATTGTCCACTCACCCCATCCCTTCCCACCCCACCCCAGTTTCTGACCACTCCCATGCCTCTCCTCCGACAGAGATCACAGCTTCTATCACTAGAGCCACCCAACCAGCAGCTGTCCAGCTGGGAGAGGCAGAGACCGAGAGAGCGAGACAGCCCGGAGCGTCGTCTGTTCATTACAGCCAACCCAACCACCCGGCAAGAGGGGGACAGACAGAGGGACACAGTCTCTTCTACTGCCCCCTATCGCCATGGTCACTCCGCTCTGCATGTTTTTACTGACCCCACCCCCCACCCCCCACCCCCGACTCAATCTGCATAATGAATCATGCATAAATGAAGATCTGAATACCATTCAAATATTTATCGTCTTAATGCAGTTTTGAAGGCAAGTTGTGTGTCTTGTGCTCTGTGCTGCTAGCATTGAACTCTTGCTCCATGTTTGCATTTTACATTTATACACATATACAGCATATAAATATAAATCCATAGATGGAGCTATATGTGTTTGGAGCATGTGTACACACAGCTGTCATCTGTTTGATCTATATATTTTTTGTATATTGTATAGATATATAAACATATGTAAAATGCCTCAACTGTAATCATTCCAGAAAGTGGTGATCCTAAACTTCCTTCTTAAACTCCCTGTAATTCTCCTTTAAAGCATCTGTGTTTGACTGATTTTTATGGAAATTAAATTGATTAAAGCTGTGCTTATTGTACATTCCTGCAGCAGTCCAGATTGTGGTCAGAAATTGGTTATTGGTAATGTTTTGTCACCTTCCGAAAACTAATGAAATTATTCAAGCAAATCTTCCTACACTACTGTTTCTGGTCTGTGTTAAGAGAACCCTTGTTATGTACCTGCGTATAGGTGTATCGGTATAGTCGTATGGTTTCTGTACCTCATTGCATGGAAAACAGAGCCGTGTCCATGGTAACAAGCAGCAGCGGTGGAGGGGATATGGGGCCGGGTGAGTTGTTGCTCTCTGTGGTCAGTGCTTGGTGTCCAGATTCTCTCTCAGTATTAATGTGGTGTGTGCTTTAGGTGCCTGTGAGTTGGAGCAACAGACCCTTTCTCCCTACACAAACTGTACAGGAAGTAGCCTAGCTATAAAGGTATAGTCCAATGTCAATATCACCGTCGAGACAGAGTCAGTACAAAGTACAGCCAACCTCACTTGAATCCCTTTGACAATTTGGGGAGAGCATTGTAAGTGATTTCAAGATGTAAGATGGCAGGACAACACCGCCCCATTGCTGACATGTAAACATACACGTACATGTGTGTGTTTGACAAAAAAGGTCAAAAGAGACCAGTGCCAAGCTTCTGTCTGATAGTCCGCCATCCCTCCCTCCGCAGGGCAGAGAAATAAATGATAATAGCCCCCCCCTCCCCCTCAGAGAGTGGTGCAGTTTGTACTCCAGCCCCCCTCCCCCTGACTGGCTATGTGACATCTCTCCATACAAATATGTATATAATCAGGTTTATTGATCGATATCCACGTGGTTGAGCAAGTCAGTACTTTGCTGTCCCCTCTCCCTTTCAGGTGTATGTAACTGGTGGTGGTGGTTGTGGTTCGTACACATACTGTACAATGCTGTTTCTGTTCTCCTGTCTTTTCCACATTTGCAAAAAGGAAGCTAGTCTGTCAACCTGATGTATACATTTCTGCTGTAAACATGGACTTGTTGTCAAAAAGCTCTTTGTTATTACTATAAAGATGTACGGCAAGATGCAGATGTGTTACTGCAATAAAATCACAGATACACTGAAGGGAAGGTGCCTCTTATTTGCAAAGAAATACATATGGAAGATTTCTTTTTTGCGTTTGTGTGAATGCGTGTATGTGCATGTATGCATGTGCGTACTATACGTGGGTCAAAGTTGATATCAGTTTTGGTCAGCAGAGCGTCAAAGCACAGACAGAGTAGCGGCGCCTGGTCGATTGGGCACCTGCAGTCTGCCTCCACCAACTGTGCAGGAACTTCCCCCTCCATGTCTACAACCTGCTGTCTGTCTCATTGACTCTTCTCCCAGGTCTTCAGTTCTATATTACCCTCTCCCATCACCCTCTCCTCTCCCTCCCCTCTTTCTGTGTTACCCTCTCCTTCCCTATGTCTGTATTACCCCCTTACCGTGTGTGTGTGTGTCTGGATTTTAATCTGGGCCGTGGAGCTCATCACTGCACAACACTTGAGTGCTTTAACCGGAAGCGCCCCCTGGGAGCGTCTATAGTACTGTCCTCTGCCTTCACATGGCCTCTTGGTCACCAGTGTTCCAATGTACAATGTAACTCTTCAGAACTGCAATATTGCATTATGGTCCATATCTCTGAAGGCTGGAAGGGTGGGTAATATGATTCAGGTCCATCAGTGTATCTGCCGCGTTCCTTATCAGAATGAGATTTCACCCTGTGGTGTCCCTGTTAGCAGATCATTGACTTCCCGTTGTACGTCTTTGGGTTTAGGGTGGACACACGCCCCAGTGGAAACGGAAACAAAAGTTGTCGCTCCCGCTGAGCCTCTGAGTCTCTACTGATCTCATTCAGTTGGCCTGTCAGTCTGCTGCAAGTTTCACTGGAAAGGTTCCCTGGAACACTTCTTTCAGTGTCGGATAACAAGGCCCAAAAGGTTTGCCTGAATACATGAAGCATACATCAGACAGCCTTTTCCAGGCTGATTTGTAAATGCTTGGCATGTCTGTCCCACATTTTACTTTGTATTTTTTTCTCTGAGAAGAATCCCGACTGCTCTTTAACTCACAATGATGGTTTTGACTCCTGTATCACTTACATGCATCAATCATGTGTTGTGGGCCTGCATTTTCATGTATTACTGGTTTAGCCTTATTAAAAGCAACATACAGTTTACAAACCCATTTTGTACCCGTTCCTTGACTTATGTAGGTCCACAACCATCTGTCTCTTGTGATTTGATAGTTATTTGGCTTTCTCCGATACAATTGATTTAGAATAAAAGTTTTCCCATATGTTTGAGCATAAAATATAAATCATTACTGTGTTGTTTATTTTATACAGCTTTTTTTTTGTTGCTTATTTTCATCGAGTGTGCCAATAATTCTGGACCTGGCTGCAGTCTTCAGCCTTGGTGTCCCATTAGCGTCCCATCAACGTTGCTAAAATGTTGTGGCAACATTATACAATTATTACAATGTTCCTGGACGGGTCATTTTGTGTAGCCTCTGGGATATGGTGAGGTGGAGGGCGTCGGTGATGGGCAGTGCTTAATTTGTAAATTACGAGGTGCCGGAGCTCAAGTTACCGCAGGGGGGCGCGTCGGCGACGAGAATTGGGCGTACCTGGCGCATCGCAATAGGTTACGTGTGACCTCATAAACCATAAACTAGCATCGGCATAAGGATATAAACATGTATAAACAAATAATGCGCATTCTTCCGCAATATTTTATACATACTACCTACCACTATTAGCTACACCAAACTGCAAATAAGGGAATCGGGGATTTACCACCAGTAGATTACATTTTGAATCTCCTCGGCGCATTTCTACTCTGCTTCGACGCCGGTTCTTCTCCCACTAAATCGGTTTAGGTGGCTTTAGAATCAGAATCAGAATAAGATTTATTGTCGCCAAGTACATTTACACATACAAGGAATTTGACTTGGTAAGTTGGTGCAGTGCAAATTACAGACAGGCAAAACAATAAGTGGTATACAGTGCAAAATCCAAACACCGAAAAAACTTAATATATTAGGCTACTTTGCCTTTTGGCCCTTTTGCGAAAATGATTTGACTGATTTACCTCGCTCTTACTGGATCACTGCAGCTCGTGATTTGTCGCTGATGTACCATTTTTGGGGAGTTTTTGTTTTTCCCGAAACAGCAAATCAAAAATCAGACATCAGCTGGTTAGCTAATTCTGTTTGGCTATGTTAACTACATGGGCGCGTTTACGTCAATTGTTTTTTAACATATCAAAAGACAAAACTAACCGAACCGCAGTGTTTTTTATTATTATTATTTTAAAATATTAAAACGTAGGGGGAAATTGGATTTTAATATTGGCTTGGAGGTGCCCTATTGCCGCTAAAGGTCCCGGATCGCAGGTTGTTCGAAATAAAAGGCAAGTTCCGGCACAAATTAAGCACTGGTGATAGGGTAGCCTATTATTTTTTGAGATGATAAAAAATAATAAATGTATAATTATCATAAAACACAAGCGTGTTCCCTGAAAATGGTTATACAGGCGACTTGCAGGCTTCCCTTCCCCCAGCCACCAATACCCACTTTTTGTCTGTTAGTTTCATCACTGTCATTGCATGTAATATATGGCATTTAGCAGACGCTTTTATCAAAAGCGATTTACAGTAGTGAATGCATAGATTTTTCTATGTATGTGGTCCCAGTGGGAATTGAACCCATAACCTAAGCATTGCCAAAGCAGTGCTCTACCAACTGAGCCACAGGTAGCGTCTACCGGAACCAAACAGGATATTCAGATGATATTGCATCATAAAATGTATATTGTTATAGACTGTATTACATTGCTCACCAACTTAGTCAATAAAATATAATTGTATTGCAATAATGTATTTCAGCGAAGCTGTTTCCCCATTCCCCTTTCCTCTGTTATGGATGAGATTTTTTCCCCTTTCTTTCTTTAGTTCAACCACAGCTGTCCTTTTTTGCTGAACTGCGCTGAACTGTAAAAAGTGGGAATGTGCAAGGAATATCAAGAACAGAAACAAAGAGACAGAGCAGGCCCTGTTTTGCCACAGTGTGCATTCCTCCTAATTTACGGAAGTCCTCCCAGTTCAACCAGATTGGTGGGATTTGGCGTGGTGTGGAACAGGTTATTTCACCGTGGACAGGAAAACGGATATTCCAGGCTGTTGTATTCGTGCAGAAAACTGTTGTAATCTCCCACAACATTAATATGATGGTTTTGCCTCAAGAACACAAACTGTGAAGGTTGACCTGTTGACCTCGCAGGGGAAATTGCCACTGACTGTGCTGAAGAGAGAACTGAATTTATTTCTGCGACCCATGATACACTGATTAAATAACATCCGGCTGGTTTAAGGCCTACTTGCGCCACTTTTGTGTTGCCCCAGTTCGTGCAGTAATCCACCCCTTGTAGGCCAGCTTCTATAACATTCTTATAAATTGGAGTGTCACATTTCTGCAGTGTTATGAAATGAGTGGAATGTGGGGACATTCTATGTCACCTGGGCTGTTCTGATTGAATGTAAATGCAAACTAGGTATAGGCAGGTGCAATTGTATCAGTATTGACATAGATTCCCCCCTTGAGGGGGAAAACTAAACCAAAATGACACAAGAACAGCAATGTTAGTGCCCTGATGCACTAACACGTTCTGTGTTAATTTTGATGGACACAACAAATCAAACTAGCTTGGTTACACCCCCAACAAAAAACACCCTTAGATAACATATCTTCCTGTCTCTGTCTCTCATGGTCTCCTGCATGCATGCATTTAATATTACATGCATAAACATGGAGGGCTAAACATGCTACTAAAGCAGCTCACCATCAGAACACCAACTTCCAAATTCTGAATGAACTGAGTAACTAAACATGTGAGCTCACATACCACATTTCTGAACTGGCAGCGGTACTGCCCTTCAATCTCAGCTTTTTAGTTTTACAGCTACAAAAAGGGTTTAAAGCACAACTACACTATGCTACCTAACATTATTAATTGTAATGGACAATAATCAAAAATAAGGTTAAGTATTGTATATAATGTTAAATGCCTGATCAGCTCAGTAAAGTAATATTTGGGTCCAGTCCCCAGGTCCTCCCCTTAGTCAAATATCTGGTGCAGGTGCAAGATATGGGACACAGAATTATGCATGCATGAGCCACGTCTGGCAGAGGCCTGGCCCTCAGTACTTCAGCTCAGCATTCAACACCATCATCCCATCCAAACTCATCTCCAAGCTTGGTGACCTTGTGGTAACCAAGGACCTGGACATCATCCCCTCCGTCTGCAACTGGATCCTTGACTTCCTGACCAACAGACCCCAGTCTGTTAGGATAGGCAACCTCTCCTCCTCCACCCTAACCCTGAACACCGGCGTTCCACAAGGCTGCGTGCTGAGCCCCCTTCTCTACTCCCTCTTCACCTACGACTGCACTCCTATGCATGATACTAACACCATCATCAAGTTTGCAGACGACACAACGGTGGTGGGCCTCATCAAAAACAACGATGAGACGGCCTACAGGGAGGAGATCCAGCACCTGGCGGCGTGGTGCGCCGACAACAACCTGGCACTGAACACCAAGAAGACCAAGGAGCTCATCGTGGACTTCAGGAAGACTAGGGCTGTCGCTCACGCCCCGTCCACATCAATGGGGCGGAGGTTGAACGTGTCTCCAGCTTCAAATTCCTGGGTGTCCACATCTCCGAGGACCTCTCCTGGACCTTCAACACCTCATCACTGGTCAAGAAGGCTCACCAGCGTCTCTTCTTTCTGAGGAGACTGAGGAAAGCCCACCTATCTCCTCAGATCCTGGTGAACTTCTACCGGTGTGCCATTGAAAGCATCCTCACCAACTCCATCATGGCCTGGTATGGCAACTGCACTGCCTCTGACCGGAAGACACTGCAGAGGGTGGTGAAAACTGCCCAACGCATCACTGGCTCATCTCTCCTGCCATCAAGTCCATCCACGACAGACGGTGCCTGAGGAAGGCTCAGAGCATCATCAGAGACTCCTCTCACCCCTAACCACGGACTGTTTGCCCTCCTCCCCTCCGGGAGGCGCTACAGGAATCTTCGTTCCAAGTCCAGCAGACTCAGGAACAGCTTCTTCCCCTCCGCTGTCATCTCCCTGAACTCCTCATCGCCTCCTCACCCCCTCCAGTGACTGCCCCTCTCCACCTCCCGTAGTATCCTGACCTAGACTCTGGATCACTCCGGATACTCTGACTCTGGATACTATGGTTTACTCTTCATGTAGTAACTCTGTTCACTGACTCTGGATACCCCCTGACTACCCGCACTAGCTCTGTCATACCTTCATTCTGCACATACCCATGTACAATATTGTAATATAGTCCTTGTATAATTCTCTATAATTTTGCTGTACTACCTATACATATATTTATATATTTATACTCACCTGTACTTATCTATACATAACTGCACTAGTCTGTATATAAATATAGCAACCTAACTACCTTTATAGTATTTATTCAATACTGTGCCTGTTAGCATTATAACTTCTGCTATAGTACTGTATTGTAGCACTTACTGTCATGTTTGCACTCTGGTTAGATACTAAACTTCTTTTCGCTGTACTGTACCTGTACTGTACAATGACAATAAATTTGAATCTAATCTAATCTAATCTATAATAGCACTGTTTTATTTGTAGAGCTTTGTCATGCTACCAATTTCTTCTTGGCTCCGTGGTAACGTCCACATGGATTGTCTATATGCAGTCAACCCATATTCCGGGGTGAACATGCTCAGATTCACTGTGTATTGTGTGTAAACAGACAAATCAAATTACACTGAGGAGTCTATTTCAGCAGCACAAAATTGAGAGAATCTGCGCAAGTTCTACGCAGAATTGATTCCCCTGGGACTGCCTTCCCCCACATATGACGTAAAATTGGGCGTGACATTTTTCGAACTGAAGCGCAACGCACTTCCCACTTATTGGTGAAAATGTATCATGTGATATGACTGAACCGGTCAACGAAGAATGCGATGAATTCTCGTTTATCAAACGTATCCGTCCGGTGCTGTGTGTTCTGTGAGTTATGACGTTCATCCCTGAACCTTAGCTGTGTTGTCACCAGCTGTTCGCAGAAGAAACAAAGTGACTGCGAGGGCAAGATATGCTATTCGCGTGAATGTTAATCCCAATAAACCACGAGCAAATGCAAAGGTCTACATGAGGACCGGAACACAAGGAGAACCGGACTGAATGAAGACAGTTCAACATTCTGGGGACGCTGGAGATAACAAATTATATAACAAGAAAGACCATTTCAAGCGATAGAAATACAACTAAAGTGTTTAGTGCAACATTTTGTCAAATAATTATATTCATAAGTCTTCGGTGAGGTTCGCAAGTTATTTCCTACTGTAAGTATCAAGTTATTAATTTATTTTGCATTGTATTTGGTGTCCTCTAGAATCTATATAGGTAAAGCAGTAAATTGTCTTCAGCTATTAAACAAATTGACGGATAACGGAACTGAGGAACGCGTGCAATCTATTAATTTGCAAATAAAGTACATTCGTCGGTTGTGGCGGAAGGTAACGGGACTAGTGAAGACCTATTTATAGAATTCGATGTATGGAAACGCCTATTGATTTTAACATTCATCATGAGAACACAAGAGGCTTTATAGACCAGTAAGGTTAAAAAGTGGGTTTCTGCGATCCGTATTTCTCACCAGTAGAACTGAAGATAAAAGGTGACGGTGATCGGGCTAAAACAGCTGGCTTTTGTTACTTTAACATGCATCATTATAGGATATATGCCATCGTAAATGGCCTCGGCGTTCACATTTCTGTGTGGGAGCTGGAGTTTCTGTATTCATTACACAATTACATCATGTTTGAATTACGTTATGCTGCACATTTGTTGTAAAAACAAAAAAACATTTAGATCACCTGGAGAAAAAAACTTGCCTGGATTGGTTTGAAAACAACAAGTAAATATATCTGCTTTAGGTTGCTGTCACTCAGAGCAAAACCTAAAAAGATTGATTTAGAATACAGAGGAGGATTTAACTTAACATCTGGCACGTGGTTCCCGAAAGGTTGTGTCAACCACCTGGGCCTGGAATAGTCTTTCAGGGCAACTAGTTAGTGCTTCTGCCCTGGTCTGTGCCAGGGGGTGTGTGTGGTGCAGGTGTGGAGCTCTCATTGGCTGATATGAGTTGTCGTGGTGACCTCAGGTGTGCACGTTGGCAGGATGAACGTGGGCACGGCGCACAGCGAGGTGAACCCCAACACGCGGGTGATGAACAGCCGGGGCATCTGGCTATCGTACATTCTGGGCATCGGCCTGCTGCACATCATCCTGCTAAGCATACCATTCGCTAGTGTGCCAGTGGTGTGGACCCTTACCAACCTCATCCACAACATGGTGAGTGTGGGGGCAGGATCAGGGAACTTTTGAGCTGACTTTGCCACAGGTAACGCAGCATCCACATTTGACATTTTTGACATTTTAGGCATTTAGCAGACGCTCTTATCCAGAGCGACTTACACAGTTTACATTTCTTAACATACAATCCATTTATACAGCTGGATATTTTACTGAAGCAATCCAGGTTAAGTACCTTGCTCAAGGGTACAACGGCAGATGTGTCCCACCTGGGGATTGAACCTGCAACCTCTGAGTTACAAGTCCAGTGCCCTAACCATTATACTACATGCCGCATCCTTTACGTGTTTCTGCCACTATGACAGCGGTTTGGGTTGGGGGGGCTATGCCTGTAGAGCAAGGTTCATCAACTCCTTCTTCCTGGGGGGCCAGATATTAAATGGTGCGTATGGGCCAAACATCTTCCGTGTACTAATGATAAAACAATGTATGAATAAGATGTACTGTACACGTATGTAAACAAAGCAGATGGCTTCCTAAAATATTCATAGCTGTTATTTATTATTCCGTCACTAGTTGGTGGTATGCAGACCTGGACGTAGTCATAATTTTTGATGCATCTGAATAACATAATATTCTCCTCAATGATCAAAGGGCCAATAGTATGTCTATACCTCCCCAGATTACCAGTTGAATAACCTTGCTGTAAAGTCTTACACGTCCAGGTGAGAGTGTAGGGAAATTAATGAAAGCAGTGGCTATTAGGGTCCATTTGTGATACTTTAGACGTCAGGATGTCCCATCAGCTGGCCTTCATGTGGAATTTGAGAAGTTTGAGGTGCTGACTTTAGGAAATTCCAGCCAGAGCTAAATAACTCCCAAGCACTCTGTGTCAGACTGCAGCTTGTGTCCTGTCCAAAAAAAGGATTAAACTTCTTTTGTGACAAGAATCGCGTTGACTTTCGATTAAATTGGTTGTGACAACCTGTCACAGTGCACTGTGGCCAAGTTCCTCCCATGACCCCTCTCATTGATAATATACGCCATTCAGCAGACGCTTTTATCCAAAGTGACTTACGGTAGTGAATGCATACATGTTTCAGTATATGTGGTCCCAGTGGGAATTGAACCCACGACCTAAGCGTTGCCAACAACGTGCTCTACCTCCTGAGCCACACAGAACCGTTGATGTCGTGCACTGTGTGTGTGTCTGTGTCTGCTGCAGTGCATGTACATCTTTCTGCACACGGTGAAAGGGACCCCTTTTGAGACTCCTGACCAAGGCAAGGCACGCCTACTCACACACTGGGAGCAGATGGACTACGGCGTGCAGTTCACAGCCTCTCGCAAGTTCCTCACTATCACGCCCATCATTCTGTGAGTAACGTAGTATACCCCTCCCGCCCACGCTCACACTGTCAATCCGCACTATAGCCTATATATATATATACTATATATATATATAGTATAGCCCAGTATATACAGACACACGCATACATAAATACAGTAGGTTCCATTTTTATTCACAGCCTTGATAAAGGTAAAGAAAAGATATCGTATAAAATAAACTATATAAGTAATTAGGTATATTTTATGCTAAAAAAATCTGAAAATTATATTCTTTAATAATAATGCCTTGGCACGAATCACAATCGAACGGTTCAGAAAGTAGTTTTTTTTCCAGAAAAATCAAGAATCACAAATATTCACCCCCCCCGGTATCAGTACTTTGCGGTTCCTCCCTTGGCCATTATAACAGCATGTAGTCACCTTCTGTAGTGTCATACGAGGTTATGGAACCTCTTGGGGGGGGGGGATCCTTGACCATTCCTCCATGCAGAATTGTTCTAGTTCCTTCAGATTCTTGATTTGATGCTTGTGGACTGCTTTTTTTAGTTCAAACCACAAATGTTCAATTAAATTCAGGTCTGGAGACTGAGATGGCCACATCAGGACATTGATCTTGTGCTTTCTCAACCATTTCTTAGTTTCTTTGGACATATGTTTGGGATCGTTGTCTTGTTGGAAGGTCCATCTGCAGCCAAGGTGTAGCTTCCTGGCAGATGGAACAAGGTTTTTGGACAAAATGTCTTGGTACATGCTGGAGTTCATGGTTCCACCTATTTTAAATAGGGCCCTAGGGCCTGTGGATGCAAAACAACCCCAAAGCATTAAAGATCCACCACCATGTTTCACTGTAGGCATGAGGTGCTTTTCAACATTATTTGCATTCTTTGGACGCCAAACATAACACTGATGTGCGTGTCCAAAAGGCTTGATTCGGCCGCAAGACACTGTTCCAATTGTAGTTCAGATGTAGTTTGACGAATTCAAGACCCCTTTTTTGGATTTTTCTTCAAAAGAGACTTCCTTCTTGCACCTCTGCCATAAGACCATTGTCATGTAGGTGTCGTCGAATGGTAGCTTTAGACACCTTGTAATCCCAAAATGCCAGGTTGTTTTGGAGATCTTGAACTGTGCCCCTTTGACTTCTTTTTGCCTCTCGAACCATCCGTCTCACTACACATGGGGGCAAGATAGACTTGCATCCTCTACCTGGCAGTGGCTTTAAATTGCCAGAACAGGGGAAAGCCACTAACTTTTTAGTTTTTTGTAGCCACCTCCTCAATATCCTTTTGTCTGATGCTCTCACGGAGTTCTTTGCCTTTCACCATGACGATGGCTGCCCACAGTATTGCACACGTGTGTTCCTTCCTTTTTATACCCAAGGGAAACAGGAAACCATTGTAGGCCACTGTATAGTTCCATAACCTTCCAATGAACTTCAAATAAGTTCAAATAAGATTTGTTCTTATTGGATTACATTTAAAAAGAATAGTTAGGGGTATGAATAATTGTGATCCAGATGTTTTCTGGAAAAAAATATTAATAATACAAAATATGTTTTCTGAACAATTGTACTGGTATTGTAGGTTTGGAATTTTCTGATAAAATTTTACATAAAATATACCTCATTACTTATGTAGTTTATTTTATACAATCTCTTTTGTTCACCTTTATCAAGGGTATGAATAAAAACGGAGCCTACTGCACATACACACATATATACACATATACACATACATATATATGTATATATATGAAAAAAATGCATTGTACATACATCATTTGTATCAGATATATGTTATATATTATTGTTGGTTGTTGAGTGCAGGAAGTCCCTTGAGGTCCACATTTCAGTAAATGTGTTCCACACCCTGGTGCCACACATGCTTTAGGTACTCTCTGTCCCCAACAACCTCAGCATAGCCAGCCAGGTTATTTTTCACACAACAGGCCACACAGTACTACAGGACAGCTAGATTATCTCACTAATGATAACTGGTAGCCCGTGGGTGCCTGGCACCGTTGTCGGGAGGAACTGTTAATGTAGTGGTAAGCAAACCTACCATTATGTGGAAAAAGCTGATATGGATTCTGCCCCCAAGTGATGAGCTTGGATCAATTTACACTTCCCTCCAACCGCACAGTGCTGGAAAGTGCCTGTCCACTTAAAAAGCAGAGGTCATTTGTATCCTTTCCCAGTCTTCTTCTCCTGGAACAACAGGGTTTTGATTCACGAAGGAATTAATCTGAGGTCACTACTGCCTAAACCTGGAGACGGCATGCCCTCTGTCCTCATCAGTACAGCCGCCAGTGAGCCCTGCTGTTCTGGTCGGAGTTCCCTGAGTCACTGTTCCCTGAGTCAGCGCACCGTGGAGGGTGTCGTGTGCTGTCTCATCAGACCCCCTCAGCATTCATCGCGTGTCTGTGGCAGATGGTGATTCAGGGCACCCGCGGCAACTGCTGGCAATAGCGCCTCTGTTTCGACACCCGTACATCGGTTGCTTTTATTCTCCGTGTTATCTGGCTGAGAGATCTCTAGCGGGCTCTTATCGTGGCGAGTTTCACAGTGTCTCATGAGATTGAAGCGGTTGTGTCAAAAAACTTCAACGATTGATCCTGCCACAGTCGGGACACATAAATGACAGAGGCAGTCAAGACAAAGCATCTGTCTACCGGATCACACAGGCACATTGGAACCGTAATACATTTATGACAGCAAGACCTGGGCATTAGGAGTCTGTGCTGTTTAGTGAATTGCAAAGGGGGTTGTTTTGGTTCAACAAATGTCCTTAGATCGTAACGAGCATACCTGCAGACCAAAACATAGAATATGATGACAGTTCATGTCTGCTGACTGTGATCAGGTTTTTTTACTGTAATACTGCAGAGTGGCAGAGGTCAGACCTCTTTACACCCGATTTGACCACAATCACTGCATTAAACGGAGTACTTTGTTGTGTTAATCACCCCATTCATATGGCCCTATGTGGCACCCAACGCAGCACACAGAGGGTTCTGAGGCCTTTCAGTGGTGATTCCAACCCATTCGTCAATGAGTCGCTGCGGGCGTTAGTGCCAAAATAGCACTTGAAATAGGTGAGTGCACTGTTTTTGTCTGTTAAAAATCATAATCCAAAACGGCGATGTGATGTGTCAAAGTTACAACATTGAAAGGCATCACCAAAAAAATGACTTCTACTTTCAGATGTAATGATTTTTGTGGGTAAAGCAGAAAAAACTGAAAACCTGTTATAAGTAACTTACATCACCATTTGGGATTATGTTTTTTTTAACAGACAAAAAATAGTGCACTCACCTATTTCAAGCGCAATTCTGACCCTAACAAATCAGGTGCTCTTTATGTGTCTTCTCCTTCTCCAGGTACTTCCTCACCAGCTTCTACACAAAGTACGACAGAGTTCACTTTGTCATCAACACTGTCTCCTTGCTCACTGTGCTCATTCCCAAACTGCCCCAGCTGCACGGAGTCCGGATCTTCGGGATCAACAAGTACTGATGCCTCGTTGGGGGGGGCCTGTGTGGCGTCCCTGGTTCTTCTCCCCGCTGCCCTCCTCTGCTCATTCGGGAGCGCAAAAGCCCCCACAAAGCATCAGTCCATCGATGTCTTGTGGCCCAGAAGGACCTGTGCTGTCGCAATTGCCCAAGCCTCAGAGTTAGATACTCTCCTTTCAAAACAATTCACAGGGAAATAAGTTGAGAGAATGGTGAAGAAAGAGACAATGGATGCATTGGGAGGGGGGGGGGACTCTCTTCTGAGCTTAGATGCGAACAGCATTTTTATTATAATTTGAATGTGTTATGTGTTATTTATTTGTGCTGCTTATGTTGGGTTGCCCGGGGAACAGCTAGGGGGAAAATTGTTTTTAGAGTTTGGGGCCAGGAGGGAGTGTTGAAACAAACCCCTTAACAAACTCGTTGTGTCTTCATTCAGGGAGTACTGTAGAGTATGGTTCAGAAAACATTGTGAAACATTTGCAGACCTGAAAGGTATGTTGACAATCAAGCCAGAGAGGCTTGTATTCCCTTTCCCGTCCACCAGGAGGCTCTCTGCTTTTCCATGTATTTTCCTGGTGTCTATGGCTTCTTTTCTCTGGACCAGATACTTCACTTCCTGTGACTATTGTTTCTGTCTGTTTGTAGTCATAAGCCAGCATAGTTTTCGGAGGCAGTGTGATCACTCTCCAATTGATGCACGAGAGTCTTGATAGTGGGTGCCACATTTCCATGCCTGTTTTAGCAGTGTTAAATTGCAGACCCTCCCCCTGCCCTCTGGTGTTGTGGAAAGAGTTAGTAAGGGGGTGGTCGGTCACTGACTACTTCTCTGACCACTCAGTAGGTGTTTATTCTTAGCCCAGGATCCTAACCTTTCAAAATAAGCAGCCAGCAGATTTGAGATCACTTAACAAATATATTTTAAAATCCAAACCTTTCCACGTTTAGCTCCAACTGCCCCTGATTTGTTGCTCTACAAACCTTCAGTTCAGATTAATTTCCTGTGCATAAACTTGAGTGCCACCCGCACAGCGGCGTACGTGGGACTGTATTCCATTAGCCAAGGTGTGCTTTTTTGGGGGATGCGGTGTGGAGTTTCAACATGAAGCCATTTGGGCACATTATTGATGCATGTTGAGGGTTGACAATTGTATGTGCATGTCACTGCCTTCCTGGGATAAGGACAGAGTGTACCTGGCAACACTGTAAGCTGAGAGCAGGCCTGAACATCTCATTTACTGACAGGGCTCACCCATTGTATCTACTCTTATGGGGCCGGGGGGGGTTTAAGTGGGGTAAACTATAAAAGGTACAGTACACAAGCTGATGTGCTCTTTGGATTTCCAGACATAGAAGGTACTGTTGAATAATATATATATACAGTATATATATATATATACATTCAATATAGGTACCCACAAGGTGTGTGATGACATATGTTATGCCACAGAGCCTTCAAACACAAACGAAAAATAGGAAAACATGAAAATGAGGAAGGGAGGAATTCGCGAACAAGGATGGTGGCTCTGCAGGGACTTTTTAAAAATGTTTTCAAATGTTTTTATTTATTTGTTTCAGATTTTGTTTTGGGAGACAATTATACCCTCTATTTATTTCGATTTACCCTCAACACACGAATCCGCTGCTTGTCGCTACGAGGCAACCTAATTCTCCGTGGGCAGCGAACTCCACTTCCTTCGAGATGGAATTCGCCCACCCACGTTCTGGAGACTCCTTACCTGCTTCACAGCAGACTCCAGCCGGCTCACCCTCCCCCCTCCCCCTGGGGCGGACAGCCAAATGCCTCCCCCCACAGGGGCTAACGACCAGGGCCGGTCTGATAGAGACGTGGCTTTTGAACGCGTCTCTGCAGGGACATTTTGGCCTAATGAAGTGACTGCACTCTTCCGTTGGAAGCCTGTTGATGCATGCTAGATCAAAGGTAATGTAGTGTGCGAGAGCAGTTTATGAAAGCAAAATATGTGAGTACTGTGTGTCATGCTGCAGTAGATATCACAGCAGCAAAGCCAAGCTGGCCCTCTCTGGCTTTTGAAGAGACACAACCAGAGATGGTGGATAAGGCCGATTTCCATTGACTATGAAAGGAAGTTTGTGGAAAAGGCTCATGGTCCCTATTGGTGGGAGCATCGGGATAATCTTTTTTTAAATATTTATGCTTACACGAAGCTGTGTGTCACCATGATTTATGCAGGTTTCATTTATAACTTTGGTGCTCTGCTGACTTGAGTCACATTCAAGTTTTCTTTTATTTCAACCACAAAAAGAACAAAAAAACAAAACAAATGTGAGTGCTGTACTGTAATTTCAGCTTGTAAATTGATAGATGTAGTAGCTTGGAGTACCAGGACAGTACTTTTCATGTTCTATTATTTTCCTTGTTTTCAGCGAAAGGGGTTCCTTATTTCGTTTTGAGTATGATTATGTAGCAAAATTGAGCATGCATGAGGATGAGCATACTCTAACGTTGAGGATGTGTGACTGTAGTACTTACATTCTTTTATTTTTTTAAGATTTTGCTACTCAAATGCAAATCGCTCTTGCTTGTGATGTAGTTTGATCAAATACGTAAAAAAAAAAAAAAAAAACAGCAGTCAGGTACCGCAGGTTCGAGTCCCGGCTGTGCCCCATCACTGGGCTTTCTATTTCTTTAGGCCACTTCTCTGCAGAGTCCCAGCCTGTCCTGGGTGTCCGCACAACCTTGAATGAATGACAAACAGCTACGAGTGAGTGAGGCCAGAGCACAAACAAGGGCTAAAGGAGATAGTGGAACACCTCTGGCCTCTGAAATCATTTGATCGTCAATCCAGGCAAAGTCAATCCAGTTCCAAAGCAAAGCATATCAATACTTTTTTTATTTGCTCTAAAAGAGCACAGGGACAAATTCAGTGTTAACAGGAGGGTAACATGAGGGCTACGCTACTTCATCTTTTGATCACTGTACATTTCTTATCAGGTCTGTATATTCATCGCCTGTTTTCAGTTGTGCAATAATTCAACCAGGTAGTATATGTGGTTTGCTGTTATCCCAATTCAATATTCCATGTACCCTTTTTGTAGATGGTACCAGTAGATCTGTAACAGTTTTTTCAGTGGTTGTGCTTAGTGATTTGTACAAAATTAATAATAAATTAATAACAATAACCCTTTTTGCCGAGGGATGAAAGTGTAATTACATCCATGTTTACCAGCCTGTTTCAGTGAAATCAAATCACTAATCATCAAGCTTTTGGGCTTGTTCGGCATAACTCCAAGGAGACCCAGTTGATCACCAGCGTCAGAACATTTAATATAATAATAATATATGCCATTTAGCAGACGCTTTTATCCAAAGTGACTTACAGTAAGTACTGCATACATTTTTTGGTATATGTGGCCCCAATGGGAATTCAACCCACAACCTAAGCACCATGCTCTACCTACTGAGTCACACAGTCTTCCGCACCCTGCAGCAGTGTTCCTGCAGCAGTGTTCCTGCAGCAGTGTTCCTGCAGCAGTGTTCCTGCAGCAGTGTTTCTGCAGCAGTGTTTCTGTGATGGTTGAACAACATTAATACATCTTGCTTTTGCAGTGAAGTTAGTGGGGCCCGCAGCTCATTAAACATTAGACGGATGACAGTGTGATTTCAGGGAGAGTCAGGTTCCACCGATCAGGTGGTAAGTGCAATACAATTTATGAAATGGCAAAAAAATAAAAGAAGTGTATTCCCTAATGCTTAGACTTTGGGAAACAGACCTTGTTTTTCCTTTTTAATTTGGTGGCAAATATTCAGCGCAGTTATGCTTTAATCAACAAGGTCTGATGTGATTCCTTGTTAGCAGATTTTTCCTGCTTCATTGTGCGAGGCAGTAACACCTCACACCTGTTCCAAGAACTTGGAAAGTGACACGAGAAAGTGATCGCTGTTAGGGCGGTGTCTGTATACCGGTGTGGCTTTCATCAACAACACAGGACACGTTTCATCAACAACACAGGACACGTACTCTGCCTCCCCAGCAGACCATTATACAGGCATAGGGAAAACTAGAAACAAAGATTCAATACAAAGGCGATATTAACTAGTCACATTTTTCTTGAAGAATGCTGGTGTTTCGTTCACCACTGAATATATCATGAGAAAAAAGCAGCTTTTGCATAGTAATTCCTGTGGTCGCTGCATAACTCCAGGATGAATATTACACTTTTGTACGACTTTTTTAGTCATACAGCTAAGGGAGCTATGGCCACGGTTGCTCCAGGTTGGGATGTTTTATTGGGGACCTAACTGTTGTTTATGGATAAATAAATTGGCCTTTCTGAGTAGCAATATAAATATTCTCTGTCTTGAAAACCCTATGACTGATTTGTTTTAAAGAAGGCCCATGTCAATTTGAGCATGAACCATTACGAGCAGTTTTTATGAATATGGCTGATGTCACTGTTTATTGCATTGTCTCATTTTCATGTCGTATTGTGGTATTCACAGAATGCTAAATTGTCTTTCAGACAGAAACATTTATAAAGCATAAAGGTTTGGAAATATTTTTATTACCTTTGTACATTATTGTAAAATTATAATAAAGTTCAGTATTCATGTAATTCAATATTCTCGTTCATGTGTGCAAGTGAGAGAGTGAGAGAGAGAGAGGTGTTTATCTAATTTAATTATAATGTATGGGTGCAAGGAGAGCAATACAACAAGAAGACTAAGGTATGGATTGTTTTATCATCACAATATATTTGAGCACAGACCACTAATGTAGCTTATAATAGTTGTAAACCCACATTTTCAAAATGGTCATATCAATTACTAGCCCTGTATTGTTCCTTCATTTCCCTTCATAGGTCTCTCAGTCACAGAGTATAAGCAATCATTCTGTAGCAAAACAATGCTGGGGTTGTCAGTTGACCTGTTTAGAGGACACTTTTATTATTATTTACATTTAGTCAATATTTACAAAAGTATTTCCTGCCAAGACAGCACGTTTAAATGAGTTTAAAAATATTTAATATGAAAGTTTAACTTTCTAAAAATGCAGCACCATCAACTTAAAGGATGACCACTAGGGGGCCTCCCGCGTGGTCTAGGGGTAAGAGCTTTCGACGCTAGCCACGGAGACCACGGTTTGATTCCACTGGTTGCGCCAGTTTTGGCTCTGGCCGGGAGTGCAACTAGGGGGCGGCAATTGGCTGTCCGACCCAGGGGGGAGGGATAAAAGCCAAAGGAAAGACTTGCTGCATATATGGGTGGTCATGCGTCGGTGACAGGCTTCGGTTAGGCAGGCACTGGCTCGAAGGAGGCAGTGCAGCGCTTGCTACTGGCCGGACTACGGCAGCGAGTTCTCATACGAGGGAGGGGATAATTGGCATGAAAAAGAATTGGATACTAAAAAGTGGAGGGAAAATGGGGAAAAAACTGCAAAAATTAATTAAAGAGTATGACCACTAGGTGGCAGTAGTACCATAGATATACACATTTTTATATTTCAGCAGAGCTTCTCTAGTGTGGGGTGGTCCTCAATACAATGTTGAGTCAACTGAAGTTATACAAACCTACATTAATAGAACATATACTTCGAATTTTTCATATAATTTCACAGAGGACTTAATTCTCCACTATGTCCCCAGAAACACAATGTCACAGGTGAACATTTAGATGTGGAAATATTCAGGGCCTAAAGGACCAAGGGGCTGTTGCATGGCTACCACAAAGCAATTAACTATCAAGGTTTTGAATCTCCAATATTTTACATTAATTTAAATGTCATCATGAGATTCAGGAATAAATAAATCCACATTTACAATCTGGAGATGATCAGAGTTGAGTGCGTGAGGCACCCTTACACTCAATGCGATTTGAGACTTGGCCAATGTTTGTTGCCTTTACATATGCCTACAATGTAATCTTCCACCAATTGTTATTATGTGCACATGATTTCAGAGTTCATTGAAATAACACACATCTACTTTGGAGAAAGACAAATGAGGGAAAGAAATGGTCAAAAAGGGCCGGATTTCAGCAAAAACGAAGTCACCTATATCTTAGACCATATATCTGTGAACTGGGAAGCGCTTTTAGTGCTTTAACACAAGACAAGTGATGAACTGAACATGTGGGTCTATTAGTGACTCATTAGTAGCCAAGCCCTTTCTTTTTCAGCTCTTGTTTTCAGTCCTTGCTTTTGCAGGACAGCATGCAGTTCAAACGCACGGGAAAGACCTTACTCATTAGTAATATTGGTAGACTGTTACTCGAATTATAGAAGGCACATTTAACACCTTCATTAAGGGCTTACATTGCAAAAAAAGTACAAATACAATGTCAAACAAAACCCCACTATGACCAAACTATGGCGGAAACTATGCAAACCAAGGGGAAGTAGCTACTATTTCAACACATCAACAATGTGCACATCACATCGACGATCAACTTCAAAAGCAAGTGGCGATTGAAGCAGTCTTGAAATACTGGTAGAAGAGGCACTGATTCAACTCTGAAGTCTCATGTGGATTCAACATGAGTTTGCTCGATTATGTTGAATCGACATCTGAAAAATATCATATGAGAACTCTGTGTTGGTCTTGTTGTTCACCACCTAATCACAATTAACTCACAAACACAAACCATTTAAACACAGCCACTGACAAAACGCACTCCATATAACCACACCCCACCCCACCCTCCACAGACACAAACCATTAAGTGAATTATAACTTGACATTTACACCGATTAACAGTAATGATCAATTATGGCCTTTGGTACAACCTTCCAGGAAACAGTTCGCACTGTCTCGCAGTCTCACACCCTGCGAGAGTGCCAAGCCTGCTGCCAGAAAGTTCCACTGCTCCAAAGGCCTCCACAGCGATGCTGCGGCAACAAAACAGGCAACCCTACTCCTCCGCTGCTGCCGAGACCGACGCCCTCCACAAACTCATAATCAATTGATGTTGCATACATATTCATAAAATAACGTCAACAATAGTCAATCCACAATGAAACGATCAATGTTAATAGTTGTGTATAATGTATATGTGATATACAGTACATTTATCATTAATGTACAATCTGTAAATGTTTTCCCAGTCCTACCAAGAATCGTAAAAACATTTGTAGAAAAATTCACATAACTGTTCAATCCAATAACGTTATATACACAAAACTCTCATTGATTCAATGTTGATTTTTACAAAGGAATAGATTTTTATTTAGTAGCCTTACATTTATTCCTTTTTAAAAGATGGACATGGACTGAATTTATACTACAAAGGCAATGGAGTTTATTGTTAGCCTATGCATAATATTGCTTGTGTAAATGACTGCTGGGCAGATCTAGGGCTGTATGTGTAATGCTGTGCTAGCTCTGTACATTCTGTACTAGTGGAAGACAAAGTAGTAGGGAGGTAAAAGAGGGTTGTAAAAGTAGTCAGATAATGACTTAGCTGAGGTTGAGACTCAACCTTCTGACAATAGGACCCATCCTGTGTCCACGGTGAGCACCTTTCCATGCTGAGCAACTTGGAGGTCCTGGCAAATAATTTTTCTTTGGAGTGATCACTGAGCATAATGTTACCATCTGACCTATAAAGCATAATTATACAATCCTAAAAGAAGTAATCTCATAACGATATCATTGCTCGGATTCAGAGGGTCATCCCTGCTATATTCCCTAATCCCCCAAAAATACCTAATGTCATAGCCGCAATTTATCAATAGAGCATTTTATTGTCTGTTTTAGCATTCAAACACAGGCACCTCAAACTATTACATATACAACACATCTCCTACTTTCCTGTCCTCACTCCTGATTGTGCCGAGCCACCACTAATAAATGCAATTACTGAGTATCCTTGATACCAGCCTGCCAAGGAATCCTGTATTTCATCACGTTTGACACTATTGAGCTCCCAACCCCTAGTTCAAATAATCCACCTCATATTTCTAACAGTGTTCCAGCTGTAGTTAAAACCCAATCTCTCTACATTGATTTTTTTATTTTGCTTGCTTTTCCAAAGGCAATTTGTGTATGTACATATTGTAGTGCCATTTGGACCAAGGACCTTTCCAGAGGGTGTATGCAAAGAGCTAAAATACAACTTATAATGCAGAAGATACTTAAAGTAATGGAATATCAAATAAGATGTAGCATAAACAGAACTCAATAGTAGGATTGGCTTAGAAATGAATATGTAAAGTATTTAATACTATTTTAATATGTTTAAAACAAGCTAATTAAATGTGTGATTAAATTCTGGGTTGTTTGGGGTGTAAAAAAACCTCATCCATAATCCGTTGCTTATATGGTGTCAGGCAAATGACCTGGGCTATCAAATTTCACTTTGGTTTTTGCAGCTGCATTACTCCATGGCATTGTGGATGTTGCACTGAATTGTATTGCCCTTTTTTATGTTTGCACTATATTGTCTTATATTGTCTTTTATTGTCTTTATATTGTCTTTTACATTAACTTATTATGTACGTTATTTTACTATACATTGCCCCAGGAATGTCACTGTTACGTTTTGTTATACATTCGTTACAAAATTTTGAATTGAATATATATAGATTGAACTGTGTGTGATTAACTTGCAGTGATGCTGTACAAATGACTGTGTCTGCTACAGTGAATGACCTGACACTTTTTCCATTTACCTCTGCTCTTAAAGGAGAGGCAGAGTTTGCAGAAGAGGTCACATGTGGTGAGTATTTGAACCTGGTAGTAAAGTTTATTGCCTTGGTGTAGAATAGTACATTTTTGCTGAAAGCCATTTAATATAAGTGCTTATCTTAGTTTGACCTAAGTGAGGGAGGACAGGAAGACACCCTTCAGTAATAGATGGGCAAGACCATTCCATTGTCTACATGGCACAGGAAGGAACACCCTCCATCAGCTTGGATCAGTGATAAAGCACTTCAGTCTTTCAAAATGTATTGATGTTTTGTCCCAATGGTAGTCTTGTCCCAGTAGTCAAAGTCAAAGTCAAAGTGTTTTATTTGTCAAGTGCACAGTATAACACAAGGTCATTCTGAACAATTAAATTCTTGGGACATGGCAAGCAACAACTAAGCAGTGAACAATAGCAGAAATATACATAACAGAAAAACAGTAAACATTAAGTTGTACGTCGTACGACGAGTTGTACGACGTTGTACGTCGCTCTGGATAAGAGCGTCTGCCAAATGCCTGTAATGTAATGTAATGTAATTAAACATTAAACATTAAACATTAAACAATTGTAGCAGTTCTGGAACCAGTAAGAAGGGGGAATATAGACAGTAGAATAAGTAGAATAAGAGTTTTAAATATATAAATATAAAGTAGTGCCGATGGATATGTGCATTTAAATGAGGTACATACAAAGTGATTAGAGAACACATTGGGGTGATGATGTGATCAATGTGAACACTGAGATTAGTGCTGCTGGTTGAGAAGCCTGATGGCCTGGGGGAAAAACTGTTCGTGAGTCTGGTAGTCCGTGCCCGGATGCTCCGGTAACGTCTGCCAGACGGCAGCAGCGAGAACAGTCCATAGCCTGGGTGGCTGTAGTCTTTTATGAACTATGTCGCATGTCACCCTGAAACGTTGTACTGTACTTAACCCTGCTACTTTGTTCCCCACAGAAGATGATGGGGAGCCACATTCCTGTGAGCAGCTGCTGGAGACTTTCTCTAAGCCCTGGCCTGACCTAGCAGACACACGCCTTCCAAATTCTGATCTGATATTTTGTGGATGGCTCTGCACAGAGGGACAGGACCACAGGCGAGCCCCTAGTGGCCTACGCTGTTTGTTCAGCATACTATAAGTGACAAAGTGGGAGGCTGCCTTCACATCTCTCTGCACAAGCGGCAGAGCTGTTTGCTCTAACTCGTACCTGTACATTGGCAGAGGGTAAATCAGTTACAATCTGTATTGACTCTAGGTACGCTTATGGGGTGGGTCAGGATTTTGGGGCCTTATGGGCACAGAGAAGATTTCTCACCTCTACAGGAAAACCAGTTATGCATCATGTATTAGTACAGAATCTTTTAAATGCCATATTGTTGCCTCCCCCATTTTGCAGATGTCTGTGCTGGCGCCACCTTTTAACCCATTCTCTCTCAATAATGTCTCAATGCTACAAACAGGAGCTGATGCACGAGAATTACAGGTTTGGAAGCGTCAGTGCACCCCTTGCGACAACGTGTGGGTAGGCCGACTGGCCTACCTGCTCTCCCACGTTCTGCTTTTCCTTTCCTTGCCAAATTGACACATGGTAGTGACCATGTATCAAAGGGGGGGATTACAGAACTTGGTATACTCCAGGCTTTCATATATATTTGTTTGACTAACAATGTAGGAACCTAACTCTTTTTCCACAGAATCGGCTGACTCTGCAAGGAATAGATGACGAGATGGTAAGATACTCCGTTGCGTTAAAAAAAAATTCTGAGATCTATTTTTCAAAGGTGAAAGCGGCACTTCCTGAGACGAAGGGAGGATTCCTCCACAGACTGCGGCCAGGAGATTGGGTGGTGGTGAAGGACCTCAGACGAAAGCATTGGCGTCAACCCCGGTGGCTGGGACCATACCAGGTGCTACTGACCACCCCCACGGCTGTGAAGGTTGCGGACAGAGATACCTGGATACACGCTTCCCACTGCAGACGAGTTCCTGAGGAGGCGGTACCCGCGTCTGCTTAAGCCACAGGACGACTCCTGGTTTCCATGCATAATAATTACTATTATCGCACTAACATTGACCAATGTGGTGTGTAGCCTTTTGCTACAGGGCCAGGGGAGGACACGATTCTACAGCAGACTGGACATAACAGCTCGAATGACATCATCTCAGTCCAACAGCGGGACTTGAATAATGGCCACCCTACACCTCACAAGAAATGTCGTCGTATATTCAATGACTTTGCAATAGATTGGACAAACGTCTACAATCAGGGTGTTAGGCGGAAGTCAATGCCTGTATTTTTCCGATGTTTTCTGTTGGAATATGTGTTTTTTAAGTGGGTTCGACTGTTTCAATGTTGGCCATGTCTATGTGTGTGACTTCACAAGCTGGTGAGGCTTTACAACAGCCGCCGGTTCCCCCTAAGAATCAGGCTGTAGAGATGATGATTCAGTTTGCTGCAGAAATGAACTACAGTAATTGTTGGATTTGTCAACATATGCCACACGGCACCCACTGCCCTATGATGGTTCCTATTCCTTTTAATCTTGGTGATTGGCGTCTATACAGTATAATTGGGGTAATCTTACCAGATTGCTGGGATGCCCCACATTCTCGACATGGTAAAGGGAAGGAGCGTGAGAAGGTGTTAGAAATTGCCGTCAGGCCTCCTTTAGACGTATTGATTGCTCCCATTCAGAATCAGAGATCATTGATCCCCACTCAGATGTTTTAAGATGCTCTGGCATAATAGCGTATAAACTCTGGGCAGTGACAATGAGCGTACTCCATTTACAATGTCATGTCCATAACTGTTCACACCCCAGACAGGGACAGAAAGCCCTTGAATTGCGGCCTAACCATGAGGAATCACAAGTTTTCTGTTGTTCTTTTACCTAGTGTGAGTTTTTGCTTCGACATAGATGCTGGAGATAAGACCAAGGGGCAATTGATGGTAGTTGGAGTGGTGATACCCGGGCACGGGGTATATAACACGCAGGCAGAGCTGAAGGCCTTAACAAAGATAGTGGAAAGCTACATGAATCACTCTCTGCTAGCAGTCGAAGTTTTAACTAAAGAACTAGGTGAAGTCCGGAAGATGACTATGCAAAATCGAATGGCCCTTGATTTAATGTTAGCTCAACAAGGGGGAGTATGTCGTATTGTAGGAAGTGAGTGTTGCACCTATGTTTCTGATGTATCCCGCACCATCCAAGAGCTTAAGGAAGACACCAAGCGGGCCATTAAAGACTTGCATGATACACACGGGTGGGATCTGATGGAATGGATGAGTGGTGTCACCGGACCATGGGGAGCACTGATTATTAAATATGTTTTGTATGGATTAACCATAATTATATTCATATTACTGCTGCTGACGTGCTTCAAGGCAGCATGCTAAACCTGTGGCGAAAAACCAGCAGCGCAGATAATGGTGGTTGAGTCATGAGGGGAAAATGAGGTGTTGAGGGAGATGGGTCAGATTGAGATAGAGTAAACCCTCCCATGCTGAGTTTGTTATTTTTCTTTTCTTTTCTATTTTCTTCTTTATTTCCTTAATGCAGCTAATTTTATACTATCTGTCTTACTATCTGTAGAACTGAAATGTGATGACATGAGAAAGAGGGTTAAAGATTCAGTGGTATTACGATTACCGCTTACAAGGTGGGACTCTGTCAAAAGAAAGAAGTAGTGTATGTAACCTTATTATTTTCTTTTTCTTATATTTTAATAATTTTTAAAGGTAGCTACCCATTCCAGTTACCTGATGAAATTTTTCCTTAGGTTGTTACATTAGTAACAATAGGAGGAGTGTAAGGGAAAAATGTAATTACGCCTTCCGACAGGCCGTTTCCAGCTTGGTGAATGAGTTGTTTATGCTTCCACTAATGGGTCAAACATTGTCTGGATATGGTGTACCATTCAGGAAGAGATAAGCGAGTGTTGCTAGAAGTGGGAGACAACTCATATGAAGGAATGAGAAACATTAAGATGTTTGGGTTGGAGAGCAGGAAACGTCAAGGTTGGTTCCCCGAGAATGAGTTTGATTATTGTGCTGTATAAATCATAATAGCACGGATAGAAAGTTGATACTGGGTGATGGGTGAGAGTTGCCCCATCCTAATGTATGCAAGAAATGTGTATGTTGGGAGGGTAAAACGGGTGTCTGGAACCATCAATAAAGGAGGGGTTTCAACCATGACCAATGGGTGAAACTCCAAGGGGCGATGGTCACCTCGAATGTAAAAGATATATAATGTTGTATTTCCTTTATCTCGTCGGAGATACTCTGACATTCTTTATGCGAGAGTGTTAGACTGCTCCCCTGTTTCGAAACAGTAATAAAACATGATTTGAAATTTGAGAACACAGTCTCGCTTCCTTTGAATAGTAGAATTTCCACAACAGTATCTATGTGCAGAAGACACACATCTGGTTAATCTAGAGCATCTGTGTACAGAAAACACACCTCTGGTTAGCCTAGAGCAGGGGTCGGCAACCCATAACACTCAAAGAGCCATTTGGACCCGGTTTCCACGGAAAAGAAAACACTGGGAGCCGCACCATTTTCTGTCGACGGGGTGCAAATGAATCGGTCGCGAAAAAAGCTGCGACCAGTTCTGCAACATGCAAGGGCTGAAAGAGCCGCAGGTTGCCGACCCCTGGCCTAGAGTATCTGTGTGCAGAACACACAAATCTGGTTTTCTAGTGCATCTGTGTACAAAACACACACATCTGGTTAGTTTAGAGTATTTTTGTGGAGAACACACACATCTGGTTAATCTAGAGTATCTGTATAAAGAACATCTACTACTGTGTGCTGAACACACATATCTGGTTATCTTAGAGTATCTGGCTCTCTGTGGCTCAGTGGGTAGAGCACGGCGTTGGCAACGCTTAGGTTGTGGGTTCAATCCCCACTGGGGCCACATATACTGAAAATGTATGCATTCACTACTGTAAGTCGCTTTGGATAAAAGCGTCTGCTAAATGGTGTATATTATGTATATTATATATTATCTGTGCAGAACACACACATCTGGTTGTGTCTAGAGTATCTTGGTGGAGAACACACTCACATAAAGATACTCTAAACTAATCAGATGTGTGTGTTTTGCACAGATACTCTAAGATAACCAGATGTATGTGTTCTGCACAGATACTCTAAGATAACCAGATATATGTGTTCTGCACAGATACTCTAAGATAACCAGATATGTGTGTTCTGCACACAGATGCTCTAAATTAACCAGATATGTGTGTTCTCCACAAAGATACTCTCATACTCTGAGGGAGAGAGAGAGAAAGAGAGAGAGAGAGAGAGAGAGAGAGAGAGAGAGAGAGAGAGAGAGAGATGGAGAGATGGAGAGAAAGAGGGAGAGAGAAAGAGAGTGTGAGAGAGAGAGGGAGAAAGAGAGAGAGGGAGAGGGGGAGAAAGAGAGAGAGGAGAGAGAGAAAGGGAGAGAGAGAGTGTAAGAAAGATAGAGAGAAATATGTGTGTTTTGCATGCAGATACTCTAAACTAATCAGATGTGTGTGTTCTGCACACAGATACTCTAGATTGACCAGATGTGTGTGTTCTGCACAGATACTCTAAGATAACCAGATGTGTGTGTTCTGCACAGATACTCTAAGCTAACCACAAGGGTGTGTTCTGCACACAGATACTGTAAGTTAGCCTAGACTATCTGTGTGCAGAACACACACATCTGTGTAATCTAGAGTATATGTGTGCAGAACACACACGTCTGGTTAGTTTAGAGTATCTTTATGTGAGTGTGTTCTCCACCAAGATACTCTAGACACAACCAGATGTGTGTGTTCTGCACAGATAATCTAAGATAACCAGATATGTGTGTTCTGTAAACAGATCTGTGTACAGAACACTGCTAAATGCTTAAAAAAATGAAAAAATGTAACACACATATCTGGTTATCTTAGAGTATCTTTGCAGAACACACACATCTGGTTGTGTCTAAATATCTTGGTGGAGAACACACTCACATAAAGATACTCTAAACTAACCAGATGTGTGTGTTTTGCACAGATACTCTAAGATAACCAGATGTATGTGTTCTGCACAGATACTCTAAGATAACCAGATATGTGTGTTCTGCACACAGATGCTCTAAATTAACCAGATATGTGTGTTCTCCACAAAGATACTCTCATACTCTGAGGGAGAGAGAGAGAGAGAGATGGAGAGATGGAGAGAGAAAGATAGTGTGAGAGAGAGAGAGAGGGGGAGAGAGGGAGAGAGGGAGAAAGAGAGAGGAGAGAGAGAAAGGGAGAAAGAGAGTATAAGAGAGATAGAGAGAAATATGTGTGTTTTGCATGCAGATACTCTAAACTAATCAGATGTGTGTGTTCTGCACACAGATACTCTAGATTGGCCAGATGTGTGTGTTCTGCACAGATACTCTAAGATAACCAGATGTGTGTTCTGCACA